>QJNX01000217.1:0-106847 GCA_004155925.1 Monosporascus sp. MG133 | reverse complement strand
TATTATTATTATTATTATTATTATTATTATTATTATTATTATTATTATTATTATTATTATTATTATTATTATTATTATTATTATTATTATTATTATTATTAAAGTTGTTAATTATTTATAAAACGTTTTAAAATTAATACCGTTTTAAAGGCGAATTTTAATTCGTATCTTACGCGTTTAAAATTTAAATTTATATCGAATTAAAAAACAAAATTTTGAAATGTATTAAATGTTTAAGGTTTAATAAATGTTTTTGTTTAAGAGTAAATTCTTATTTTAATATAAACTAATAAGGTTTATTCTTAAGGTTTATCCTTAAGGTTTACTGCAGCCAGCGGGCATAGGGTTCATCAGAGTCGAAGCTTATCGGCAACCACGCATTCTGCTTCAGAGTGGGGTTCTATGAGATTGAGGTATATAATCTATCTTAACCGTAAAAACCATTAATCAGTTATCGTATTCGAAAATACTGGATATAATATTTATCGTGTAGATTATATGTATAATAATTTTCTGTATATTTAGCTCAGCCTGGAAAATAAGGCTTAAACCTAGATCAACCTTATAATATAAACTAATAAACCCTTTTTAAAAGGCTTTTTAAAATAGATTAATTATAAAAATTTATTAATAAAACCTTTAATAGAATTTTAAAAGGTAAATAAATATAAAACAGATATTTTACGGCTTATAATTATAAAAACATTATTTTTATAAATAAAATAATTAAATATAATATTAAAAGATAATAAATATAATACTTAATACCATTACTAAAGGTTATAATAAATATGTAATAAATTACGGAATATAATAAAGGATAGTAATATTTAATTTAAGGTTCTTTACTTATTATAAGTAATTATAAATTAAATATATATAATTATATAAAAGTATAAGTTTAATTTTCGTATACTATCAGAAATTACTAAAAGTTTAACGGAATATATAATCGAAATTTCGTTAAGTAAGCCCGGGTTACTATAAGCCTTAACGGATCTCTTTTTTATATTTAAAAACGACCGTATAATATACGGTTTTATACTTATAGTATAACTAAAAGTTGTTACAGTATAGGAACAGGGGTTCCTGTCTTAGAAGAACCGGCCTCTGGAGCCTGGTATGGGCTCCTCGCGGCTGATCTTCGGGTAAGGAAAGCTTAACTTTCCCCGCGCCAAGATCATGGTATTTTAATGAATCTGGGTAATCTAAAACCAGATTACATAAATCATACAAATTTATAATATATTTACTAAATCCAGGATAAATATATAACGGACGGTTGTTTATATAAATAATACTTATTTAATTTCGTTTTTTAATTATTAATTTAAATCTTTAATTAAAATTATCGTTTTCCGATTTAAAATAATCCGTAAATTTTTTTAATAAATATTTTATTTATTATATTATTATTACTTATAAATTAAAATCTTTATTTAAGATATTATTTATACCTTTAAGTAAATATATAATATATTCGTTATATTTTAATCGTTTATTAATTAATAATTAACGAATAATTTAACGCCTAATTAAAAATAATTTTTTATACCTAATAAAAACGATATTATAAAATAATATTTTTATCCTTAAGGTTTATTCCTAAGGTTTACTGCAGCCAGCTGGCATAAGGTTATCAGAGTCGAAGCTTATCGGCAACCACGCATTCTGCTTCAGAGTGAGGTTCTATGAGACTAAGGTATACAATCTATCTTAACCGTAAAAACCATTAATCAGTCATCGAATTTGAAGATACTGGGTATGGTATCTATCGTGTGAATTATATATGTAATGATTTTCTATGTATTTGGCTCAACCTGGAAAATAAGGCTTGAACCTATATCAACCATATATAAAATAATATTTAAAAAAAATATATTCGATTCTCGTTATTACTTAATAAAAAAATTAATAATCGGATTAAATAATTTACCCTTACTAGAAAAGTCTTTAAATTAATCGATAATATAATACTTATTACTATTAAAAGTAAAGATTTAAAAAAAATTTCCTTTTAACCTTAATAATAACCTACTTCCGCCTTTAAAAACATTATTAAGGTACATATTAAAAAATCCGAAGAAAAAGGCCGAAAAAAATAAAGTATAAAATTCGAAAAAAGAAAAAAGAAACTTGCGGCAAAAAAGAATTTTTTTTTTTTTTGCTAAACAAAATATACACTTATAGCAAAAAAACGTTAAATTCGGCCGGGAAATTAATATTTTTGTACCTTTTTTGAAAACTTTTACTTTTTATCTAAAAAGATTTACGCTTATTATAAAAACGTTAACTCTTTTTTCCGTTTCGATTAAATTCGGAAAGGAAAATTTTTTTTTTAATTTATCGTAAAATATTTAATTTTAAGGGTTATAAGTTAGTACCTTCTAAACCTTACGATAAAATTACGGATATAAAGAAAATTCTTAGTCGAAATTAAATTTTACCTTAAATGGTACGAAAATTCATTAACAAAAAAATACCAAAAAATAATACTTATCTTATAAGTATTTACTAAAACAAAATGCTTAATTAATTCGAACTTATCCTTAAAAATTATTTAATAAAATATTTTAACGATTACTTAAATATTATTAATTATATATTTAACGATTACGAACATCTTAAAAAACGAATATATACTTTATATAAAAATACGGATAAATAATAACATATAGTTAAAAAAATGTATAACTTAAAGTAAATTACGTTAACGGTTAATTATATAATTAAATTTAACCGTTTAATAAGCATTTTTAAATTACCATAAAAAGCATTATTATTTTCCTTTTACGACGGTTTAAAACTTTAAGTTAAAAATAAAATATTTAAAATACCGAAAGCTAAACCATTTAAAAATTATATTAATAAGGTTATCATAGCCGACCGACGTATTTTTAATCGATACCTTAAAAAAACAGGCAGACAAAATAACGAGAAACGCTTCAGTAGTAAAAAAATAAAGGTCAAATTCTAAAAGGAAATTAATATTACTCCGAAAAACTCCAAAAGAATAAATCTAAAATTAAATATTTTAACTATAATAAAAAAGAACTTTTTAAAAACGAATATTACTTTTTACCAAGAAAAAAAGGAATCCTTAAAAGGATAAAATTTTCCAGCCCAAAGGAAAATATCTGTACTGCCGAACGAAATATAAAGAATAAGGAAAGGGATAAAAAGAATATAAACCTGATTTCCGCCGATTAAGAATTTACTATTACTATAACTAATAAGGTTAAAAACGACGACCCAAAATATAAAGATTATATTATTTACAAAAATATTATAATCAAAACTCATAAATACCATTTAAAATTAATAACCTTTAAGATAACCATTATATTAAAATATACTTATTATTTCGATATATAGAAATATAAAATATATAATTAAACGGTGAACTACGAAAGCATTTCGGTAACCATAAATAGTTATCTCTAAAATATTATATTATTCCAAAATGTACGATATATCCTAAATCTCTGGCAAATAGTTTTAGGTTTTTACATTTTATTACTTGCTATAATTATAATTATTTTATTTACTTACGTACTACAAAAAATATTAATTTTTAGCCAGAATATAACGAAAAAACGTTTATAAAGCTAGATAATAAATACAAATATATAAAAACCCCTTAATAATTAAATTATCTTAAGTTTTATTACTTATACCCTAAATCAAAACAAAACCGGAAGGCCATAACGTAAAAATGTTTACAATATTTCCCGATACTTTATATTAAATATAAACTTTTAGTTATAAAAATATCCCTTTAAAGGTTTACTTTTCCGACCCCCTAATTTGCAAAATATAAAACCTAGGAAAAAAACCCCAAAGAGTAGCTATCTTTAAATATTAATTCGGTAATAAAAATTAATATAAATATATAAATAATTACTATACCAAATATATAATTAAAAAGAAATACGCAAATAAAAACGCCTTTTAGCTTCTAAAACATATTAATTAAAAAATTATAAAAGCCTTCGAAATTAAAATACCGAAAAATCTTTATATACAAAACCTTATATAAAGCAAAAAAGGAATACAGAATTAAATTAAAACCCCTATTTACTATAAAAACAAGATATTTAACGTTATAATCGATTCTGGAACAAAAGAAAACTTTTGTTACAGTATAAGAATAGGGGTTCCTGTCTTAGGAAAAACCTGTCCTCGGAGGTCTCTAAGGGAGGCTCCGACCGGGTAAACCTCGGGCAAGGAAAAGCTTAGCTTCCCCGCGCCAAAGTTTAAATAATCTAATGGATTTAAGTAATCTAAGTAATTTAGGATTAAATTATATAAAAAACATAAATTAAACAAATTTACGATATATTTATTTATTTAAATCAGATATATAATAATTAATTTTTTATATAAATAATATTTATTTAATTTCGATTTTTAATTATTAATTTAAGTTTTTAATAAAAGGTAATTATACCGATTTTCGATTAAGGAAAAAATCCGTAAATCTTTTTATAAATATTTTATTTATTATATTATTATTATTTATAAATTAAAACCTTTTTTTCGGATATTATTTATATTTTTAGGTAAATATATAATAAAATCGTTATATTTTAATAATTCCTGAATTAATAATTAACGAATAATTTAAGGCTTAATTAAGTATAAACTTTTTTAAATTTTATAAAAACGATATTACAAAATAACGTTTAATAAATAAATAATATATTTAATTTCCGTTATTAACTAATAAAAAATTAATAATCAAATTAAATAATTTACTTTTTATCGAAAAAGTTTTTTAGTTAATTAATAATACTGTACCTATAATTATTAAAGCTAAAAATTTGAAAAAAAAAATTCTTTTTAATAATAACTTACCCTTACTTTTAAAAAATCCATTAAAATATAGCCTAAGGAATTTAATTAAGAAAAAAAGAAAGTTAAAAAGGTTCTAAATACGGAATCGGGAAAAAAAAAGAAAAAATTTAAAATTAATAAATAATTAAATTTTATGGCCGAAAAGATTATAAGATTTAAATAGAAAAATATTAAACTTACCCGATAACTTAAAAAAAAACCATTTATACCCCCCTTAAAAATTATTTTTCGTTCGAAAATCCTAATTTTTCCTTCATTTAATTACGACCGAAAAGGAATTATACTTTTTTTTTACTTATTATACAATATTTAATATTAAAAGGTTATAAGTTAATTATTTCTAAACCTTATAATAAATCCATTAATATAAAAGGATTTTTAATTAAAGTTATATTTTACCTTAAATATTACGAAAGTTTTTTAACGGACAAATATTAAAAAATAATAATTATTTTATAATTATTTACCGGAAAAATATTAAATGAATTTAAACTTATCCTTAAAGATTATTTAATAAATTACTTTAACGATTACTTAAATATTATTAATTATATTTTTAACGATTACGAAAATTTTAAAAAACAAATATAAACTTTATTCAGAAATATAAATAAGTAATATTTGGTTGATATAAGTTCAAGCCTTATTTTCCAGGCTGAGCCAAATATACACAAAATTATTACAAATATAACCCATACGATAAATACTATACTTAATATCTTCGAATACGATAACTAATTAATGGTCTTTACGGTTAAGAGAGATTATATACCTCAGTCCCATAGAACCTCACTCTGAAGCAGAATGCGTGGTTGCCGATAAGCTTCGACTCTGATGAACCTTATGCCAGCTGGCTGCAGTAAACCTTAAGGATAAACCTTAAGAATAAACCTTATATAAATAAGTAATAATATATAATTAAATAAATATATAAATGTTAATAAATTACCTTTATAATTAAATATACGATTAAATTTAATTATTTTTCGGTTATTTTTAAACTTTTATAAAATATTATTTTTTCTTTATTACGACGGCCGAAGATTTTAGGTTAAAAATAAAATATTTAAGATACTTAAAATAAAATCTTTTAAAAATTATATAAATAAGGCTATTATTGCCGACCGACGTATTTTCGATTAATACTTTTAAAAAAAAAGTACCAGCAAACAAAATAACGATAAACGTTCCAGTAATAAAAACAAAATAAAAAATAAATCCCAAAAGAAAACTAATATTATGTTAATAAAATCCTAAAAAATAAGTTTAAAATTCAGTATTTTAATTATAATAAAAAATGTTATTTTAAGAATAAATATTATTTTCCAGCAAGGAAAAGGAACCTTTAAAAAAGAAGGATTCCTTAGCCTAAAAAAAAGGTCCGCGTAACCGAACGAAATATAAATAACGAAAAAAAGGATTAAAAAAAAGTAAACGATATTTCCGTCGATTAGGAACTTATTATTACGACGATTAATAAAGTTAAAAATAATAATCCAAATTATGAAAATTAAGTTACTTGTAAAAATATTACGGTTAAAATTTATAAATAGTATCTAGAACGAATAATTTCTAACGTAATTATTACATTAAAATATATTTATTATTTTGATATATAAAAGTATAAAATATACGACCAAAACGGTTAATTACGAAAAGACTTTGGTAGTTATAAAGAATTATCCTCCGAATATTATATTTTTCCCGAATACATAATATATTCTAAATTTCCAATAAATAATTATAAATTTTTACATTTTATTATTTATTATAACCATAATTATCTTATTTATTAACGAATGAAAAAAGATAATAACTTTTAATTAAAATATAACAAAAAAAAGTTTATAAAATTAAACAATAAATATAAATATATAAAAACCCCTTAATAACTAGATTACCCTAAATTTTATTACCTATATCCTAAATTAAAATAAAGCCGGAAAATTATAACGTAGGAATATTTATATTATTTATTAATATTATATAATAAATACGAATTCCTAACTATAAAAATACCCCTTTCGGAAGTTTAATTTTAACTTAATAATTTACAAAATATAAAACCTAAGGAAAAATTAAAAGAAAATAGTTATCTCTAAATATTAATATGGTAATAGGAAATGGTTTAAATATATAAAAAACTATTATATTAAATATGCGGTTAAAAAAATACGCGAATAAAAATGTTTTTTAGCCTTTAAAATATATTAGTTAAAAAATTACCGAAGCTTTCGAAAATAAGGTACCGAAAAACCCTTATATATAAAACCTTATACGAAATAAAAGAAATTACGGAATTAGATCGAAATTCCTTTTTATTATTAAAATAAAATATTTAATGCCATAATTAATTCCGGAACGGAAAAAAAGATTTTAAAATAATTAAAAAATATTAAATCCTTTAAAAATATAAATAATAATTATATAAATTACGAACAGTTAATAAAAACTTATTTATTTACAATAACGGCCGAATTTTCCGGAAAATTACAAAATTCGTAATCTAAATATAAAAATATTCGACAAAAAATATTTTTAATATCGCCGATATCTTAAAATACGATATTATTTTAGAAATATTATAATTTCGTTTTAATAATTTACGGATTAATTTAAAAAAAATAAACGTTTTTATAAAATAATTTAAACAAAAGAATTTATGAAGTTTATTATATAATTAAAAAGGTTAAGGTTTTTAACTTAATAATAATAATGCCCCTTAAATATTAACGGTTTAAAAGGTTATTTAAAAAACATATTCGAAAGAAATTATGAAATTATAAGTAATAAAATTATAAAAACTTTATTAAAAACATATTATTTAAAGCTTTATTAACTTTATTACATAAACCCTATAAAAATTAAGATTTTTTTAAAAAGTTAAATTTGAATATCTAAATTATTTATAAAATATTTATTTATAATAATATTAAAAATAAAGGATAGCAAAATTAAAATTAATAAGGATAAAAATTTAATATATCGACAAATTTACAATTATCGATAATTAAATAATATTATTATTAAAAATAAATATGCTTTAATATTAATAAAATTAAATAATTTATAACTTTAAATTTACGAAATAATTATTATTTAATTCGAATATTTAAAAACGGAAAATAAAAATTTACTTTTAAAATTATTTATAAATATTACGAATATAAAGTCATATTATAAAAGCTAACTAATATTTTAACCAGCTTTTAGTATATATTTACTATTATTTTCCGGAATTTTTTAAACAAATTTATTTTCGTTTATTTAAACGATATTTGTATTTATTTAAAAACTTTGAAAATATAAAAAATTTATTACGTAAATACTGGAAATATTTAAAAAAGTTAACTTGCTAATAAACGTTAAAAAAACGTTTAATATATTTAAAAACTAAACTCTTTAAGTTTTATTATTATTCCGGAATAGATTTGAATCCAAAATTTTAAATTAGAAGTTATTAAAAATTGGCCGATTTTAAAGAAAATTATTATTATTAATATTCGTCAGTTTTAGGAATTTACCGGTTCCGTACGACCCTTAATTAAAAATTACGTTAAACTTGTTAGTTTTTAAAAAAATCAAGGATAAAAGTATTAACACCTTAATAATTAAGTTACCAAATTATTTATATTAACTTAAAAACTAAATAAACGTTATAAAAATTAAATAATTTTTTTATTTAAGTTTAACTTTAAAATTTAAAATATTAAAGGTAAAGAAAATATTTAAACAGATATTTTAAGCCGAAAAGAAATTATAACTTAAATATTTTCAAACGATATATATAAATATTATATCGTAAGGACGATAAAATAATATAATTATATATAATCCTAAAATAACTAATTCCGAAGGAATTAATTTAATTTAAAAACGTTTACGATTTAAAAAGAAAATTAAATAATTAAAAAGAAATAATAAAAACTACTTATTATTTTACGGAAAAATTTATATCCCCCATTAATAACAAAAAGATTTATTGAAAATTTTTACAAAAACCTTTTACATAAATACCAAAAAATATTGAAAATGATTAAACGATTTTAAGAGAAATATAATTTTTTAAAACTCCGCCAAATAATTGAATAAAAAATTAAGGATTATAATATTTATAATAAAGTTAAAATAACCCGCCATAAATTATACGACTTATTATAACTTATAAACACACCTAATAAAGTATAAAATATTATAACTTAAAATTTTATTATTAATTTCTTTATATCGAAAAATCCCGTTATTAAAATTAAATACGATACGGTATAAATAATTATTAACAGATTTATTAAATATAAATACTTTTTATTTTTTAAAAAACACTAGTAACAAAATAATTAACTTATATCTTTATTCGATATTATTTTAATAAATACGAAATACTAAAAGAAAAAGTTTTTAATCGAAATAAACTTTTTATATTTAAATTCGGTACCAGTTTTTTTAAATAAAACGATTAAATTAAACCTTAAAATAATATCTTTAAAATTATGTTAATTATTAACAAAATAATCAAGTTAAACTTTCCCATTTATATAAAAAACTTATAATACGTTTATTAACGAAAATATAAATATATTACTTTATATAGCTATATATAAAAATAACGTAATAACTTAACGATCCGAATAGTTAATACGTAAAACGTTAATCATTATTATAATAATTTTACGAACCGAAATAATAATTCCAACATTAAAACGGTATAAGTCCGGCTTTAAACCAAATTATAATTTTTGTAATAAAGAAAATTTAAAGGATTAATTTTAAGAAAAGGAAATAAAATCTATTTATTTCGTTAAAACCAAAACGTAATATTAAATCTTTCCTAAATTAAAACGAAAAAACTTAATAATAAATTTAATTTTAAAAAATTTAATTCATTTAAAATTAAAAAAGTTATTTCAAAAATTAGTTATAAATTATTATTACCTAAAACCATAAAAGTATACCTTATATTCCATATTTCCTTATTTAAAGCCAGCCTTAAAAAACGCCCTATTAAAAGAAACACTTTAAAATCGAATAAAACGATAACGAATACGAAATCGAAAAAATTTTAAACTTTAAAATAATTAAAAACAAAATTTAATATTTAATTAAATAAATAAATTACTTACCGGAAAATAACGTTTAAAAATCACCTAAATATTTAACGAGTATAATAAACTTAATTAAAATTTTTTACCGGCAAAATCTTAACTAACTATCTTTAATTTAATCAAAATCGTAAACGATAACGATTTTCTGTCCAAATTTAAATTTAAAGCGTTGTAACCGAAAAAAATAAATACCTTTACCGTAATATTTATTTCCGAAATAAACCGCGTTTATTCCGCTTTTATATAACGTTACTCTTTTCTAACTTTTTCCTTTTTTTTAAATTAATTTAATTTCAAACTTTTTATTTTATTTTTAAAACCCTTTTTCAAAAAAATATCTTATTAAAAACATAACCGTTTTAACTTTTTAAGAAATTTTTTAAATTTTTTAAATTTTTCGTTTTATTAACGCCGTAACTTAACCAACCGTTTTTTTATTACCTTTTATTCCTTTTTCGTAATTTCTTAAAACGTTAAAAAATTATTTTCAATTTTTCGTTATTTCCGGAACAAACGATTTTAAATTTCCTTTATTTCTTTAAAAAGAATTTATAATAAAAACGTTATAAAATAAACGTTAATAACGAATATAATAATTGCCATTTTAACGCCCTAAAATAAAAGAATGATCGGTTTCGTTAAATCGAATATAATTAAAATAAAAAAATGCTTTAATACTAAATGATTTTATCGAATTAATAGGAATATTACGGAAATCCCGTTAATTCGGACATAATTTTCTTTTTCTTTTTTCCTTTTAAATACGACCTATTATAATAAAATCAGTTAAAAAAAACTTAGAAAAACCTTTTCAATAAATAATAAAAAAGTTACTTACGGTTTTATTTTTAAAATAAAAATCCTTATAAATGGAAAATAATATTATAATATAAAAATAAAAATTTTTATCTTAAAAAAAACCTTATCTTCGGAAATTTTTAAAAAAAGGTTCCGATTAAATAAACCTTAAGTAAAAAGAAACTTAACTTTTCCGCGCTAAAATTTAAATAATTTAATAAATTTAAATAATATAAGTAATTTAAAATTAAATTATATACATTATATAAATTAAACAAATTTACGATATATTTACTTATTAAAATCGGATATATAACGAACGATTTCCTATATAAATAATACCTATTTAATTTCGCTTTTTAACTATTAATTTAAATTTTTAATCAAAAATACCTGTATCGTTTTCTGATTAAAAAAAAAGTCCGTAAATCTTTTTAACGAACATTTTATTTATTATGCTATTATTTCCTGTTACGGCCAGCATTAATATAATATGATAGCTAGTTTATTGGCGCTATAAACGAAGATTTTAAGTTAAAGAAAAAAAACGAAGGAAAAAAATATAAAGCCGCAAAATACGTAAAGATTTACATATACTTTTACTTTCCGTATAATAGGTAGCTAGTTTATATAGTAATTATTAACTTTATGTAACGGTTACCAGTTTTACGGTTTAATCGTAAGGTTACCGTTATATTACCCCCTTTTAAAAACTTATATATAATTAAAGAAAATATGCAAGTTTTTATTAATTATAAATGTCGTTTTTTATTTATTAATCCGGTTCCTGTTTTTGCGGTTTTATTATTATCGGAATAGTTTTCGTTAACTTCGTCGGTAACTGCTATACGTATTTATTTTTGTAAACGGGCCGGTAGTCCGGATATTTCCAGATATTCCGTATGGAACCGTTTTATTACGATCGGGGCGTTTTAAAAGTTAGTTATAAAATATTATATTTTATCGGAATTATAACCTTTTTATTTGGCCTAATATTATAACTTTTCATAGCGCCCGTTAAATTTTAATTATTTAATTTATTTTATTTTGAACTTTATTTTATTATTAACTTTTTCAAATAACGGTAATATTTAAGCTTATTAAAATAATAAGTTATTATTAATTTTACGTAACCGATCGGCGTAAAATAAGTTAATTATTTTATAATTCGGCAATAAATTAAGGACGAAATTATAACCGCGTTTTTTTAAAATTTCGAAAAATTTTACTTATTATAAGTTTAAACGGGTAATCGGTATTTACGTTACGAAATTTTTTTTACGGAAAAAAATTATGTTATTAATTTTAAAATCGGCTAAATAACGGGTTTTATTAACTTATATTATTTAACGTTTTTATATTTTTAACGCGGTTTTTTTCGTAAATATTTAAACGTTTTTAATTTATTTAATAATTATTAATATCCGTTAAATTAATTAAGTTTTTATTTTTACCGTATTTAAATTTAATAATAACAGCTTCCGGATATTTTATTTAATATAACTTTTAGCGGGATTATATTAATCGACGAATATTATAATATATTATACGTAAAATTTAATACCGGTATTTTTACATTTTAATCGTTTTAATATTTATCGATATAAAAACGTAAACGTTAATTTAACTTTTAATTTATAAATTTAATAATTTTTTAAGTTTACAGATATAAGGTATTTTTATAACGATATTTTATATCGGTAAATTCGTTTAATTTAATTAAGAATTAAAAAACGAATTATTTTATATTATCGGTAATTTAAATAACGGATATTTTAAAGAAACGATATAAATATCGATAATATCGGTTAGTTAAAATTTTAACGGTATTAATTTTTTTATTTAATAAGGTTATTATAATTTTATTAAATTTATTAATAAACGTTTATATATAATTATAACCATAACGGTTTTTCGGTATATTTTTTCCGTCGATAACGACGTAATTTTAAATATTATTTAGGATAAGAAAAAAATAAAAAAATTCCGGGATTTTATTTCGAAACGTTTTGTTCCGGCGGTAATCGTAATAATTCCGGATATATTATCGGATATTTTATTTAAGCCAGGATTAAGTATATTTCCGTATTAATATTTTAATTATTTTATTTTAACTAAAATGCGCGAATATTTTAAGTACGTAAACTTTACGAATAAATATAGTACGGAAAAAGATACGGCCGGTAATTATTTTTTTAGGTATTATTAATTTGCCGTTTTTTTATTTAAATTTTACGTTTCGTTTTCGTAACGGATAAAGTTAATTAAGTCGGCATTTTATAAAATATTTTCGATTTGGATTTTAATCGGTATTTGGTTAATAATAATGATAAGGAAATTTAATTATTTTAATAAAATTAAGGTTTAGTTTTTTTCTTTTTTTTTCGGGCCTTAACGTTAAATAAATTAATTGTTTTCCGTAGTAAGGTATTTGCCGCGATATTTCTTTTATTAAGTCGATATTAAAAGATAATATCGAAGTTAAAAAAATTCGGTTTATTGGATTTGGTACGTAAAAAAAACGTATTTATTTATAAAGTATAATAAAGTTTAATAATTAATTATAATAAAAAATTTTATTTCTAAATTTTAAGCTAATAATATTCGAAAGTCCGTATTATAATAAATTATTTTTAATTTTAAATAAAATATTTTTTTTTATAAAAGTTATAATTTTCGAAAAATATTTTCTTAATTTTTATTCGTTATCGTTTTATTATTACTAAATAATATTTTCGGTCGTATTATAAAATACGTTTATTTTTATTTTAATTAATTAATTAAATCGAAAGAAAATAAAAATAAAACTTTTATAAATAAACCGTTTTATTTTTTTAAAAGTTCGTTTTTATTCGGATTTTATTATGAAGTTTTTTTTTAACAAACGGTTTAATAATTCGGTTATGCCGTTTTTATAGTAATAAAATATTCGTATATAATTATAAAATTCTGTAAATAAATAAATTACGTTATAATTATTAAATTTTTAAATTTTTATTTTTGGATTATTTTAATTTTAGTTAAATCGATAAAAATATTTATACCGGTTTTTATAATAAAACCGGAATAATTTACCTTTTTAACGTTAAACCGGAATTTTTTAATATTTCTTTAAAAGTTAATTTTATATAATTAATAAATAATCTTTTGGTAATATTTTTAATATTTCTTTTTAAGACCGGAATATATTAAGACGTCGTCGATATAAATATTAACGTAATAATCGAAAAATTTATGTAATTAAGTATTAATAAACGATTATTATTAAATAAAATTTATTTTAAATTTAAATAAAAATATTTTTATTAAAATATTTTTTAATATATTTTAAATATTATTAAATATTCCGATTTAATAATAATACGAAATTTATAAAACGTTTAAATAATCTTAATTTTAACGAAACGTTTAATATTTCGATAATTAAATATAATACCGTTAAATAAAAAAGTTAAAATAAAGTATTCTTTTATATATAAATTTTTCTAATAATAATCGATATAAAATTAACGTTTTAACGAATATAATTTTAAGGTAATTAAAATTAAAACGGTATTTTTTTATATATAAAATTCGATAAAATTTATTTTTAATAATTTCTTTATTATTATTTTTTAACGGAAAATATTAAACGGGTATCCGGTAAATTAAGGGTCCTAAAGTAAATATCGGCCGGACGAATTTTAAAATTACGTTATAGCCCGGCTGAAAGTTTGGAAAAATATTAACTTTTTTTTAAAAAAAAAATTTTTTAAGTAAGTAAAAAGTTTAATAAAAATTTCCGGATTCGTTACGTATTTTAAGTTTTTATTTTCGGGAAAAGGGTTTTTTTAACCATTATATATTTTTTATTTTTATAAAACGGTTAATATTATAACGTTCGATTTTTTATTTTCAAAAAAACTGGTTTTTAAGATAATGGAAATTTAATTTATCGTTCCGTACGGAAATCGGTTTTTAACTTATTCGTTAACGAAACGATAATTATATTATTTTAGGTAACTTTTATAACGGAAATAGTTAGTTTAATATACGGAATAATAGGTAGGGACGTTAAAATAAGGTTGTTTTCGCATCTTTTTTATAAACGTCGGAAAATTTAATATTATTAATCGGCCTTTTTTATGGTATAATTATAACGGTTAACGTTTTTTTAATTTTTAAAATTAACGTATCCGTTTAATAAATATCGGACTGGAAATTTAATCGCCCGTAAAAATTTGACTAAAATTAAAAGGTTATTAAGTTAAATAATATTTTTGTTTTTATAATTTAATAATAAGTCGTACGTTTTTATTTAATTAAAACCGATAAAAATATTATATTCGGTATTTATAATTTAAAAAATTTACTCGAAATAACGTTATTTATTAATTTCGAATATTATAATTATTTAGGTTTTTATTTAGCCGGTAAGTTATTTCCAGTAATTTTATATTTAAACTAATTTTTTTAACCGGATAATACGAATTTATAATTATTTTTTCGTTTATTTAATACAAAAAGGATTAACGAAAAATTAGGTTTATATTCCGATATTATAAAAGGTAACGGTACGTAAGTTAATTTTATTTTCTTAAATTTACGTAATTTTAATAAAGGTTTTATATTTTTTAAGGTAATTTATTTCCGTTATTATTATTATAAAGAAAATTATGGAAAGATTTTCCGACGGTTTAATTTTTTTTTAATTCCTTAAAATTAAAGGAAATTTTTATTATTTTTATTATAATAACTTTTTTTTTATTAAGGTAAATATTAACTTTATATTCCGTTTTATTATAATTAAAATATATATTAACTTTTTAATAAGTCTTTTTTTCGATTTCCGACAAAAATTTACCGGTATTATCCGAAGTCTTTAATTTATTGGGATTATTATTCGGACGGGGTTTTTTATTTTTCGGTTTATTAATATTAAGGTTATATAATTAACGTTTACGTTTTTGCTAGTATTTTTATAAGCGAACTGGTTATTATAAGCTATTATAACGATACGGTTATAAAACTTTTCGTAAATAACGTTAAAATTGCGGTTATTTTTAAAAAGGTATAAATTAAGGTTTAAAGGAATATATTTTAATAAAATTTATTTTAAATTATTTTCCGCAATTTCAATTTTTAAACGAAAACGTTAAATTTAAAAATAAAATCCTAAATATTTTAATTTTTAACGCATTTAAAGGAAAATGTACGAAAAGTTTTTTTAATAACGAAAATTTAATTTAAGTTATAATATAATAATTTTAATATTTGGATTATTTCGGTTACGTAAAAAAAAAGTTATATAATTAATTAATAACGAATTTTAATTATTTATTCGGCCTTTTTTTTAAAAAGATTTATTAAATAAATTATATAAATTTTTTCGTTTCGAAAAATCGGTTCGTTTATTTCGAATTTATTTACGATTTTACGAATTTAAGCATTAAATTTAATTTTGTTACCGTTAAATTTAACCGGATCGTTAACGTAATTTTTTTTTCGGTTATAATTAAAATTCGTATTATTATTTTTTATAAATTTGCGGAAAGCGGGTTATATTATTATACCGGTAAAAAGAAAAATATTAATATTACCGAAAACGTTATTAATTATATTTTTTCGGTAAGGGCGGTTAACGTTGTCGGAAAAAATGGGGAAATAATAATTTTGTACGGCCTGAAAACGAACGATTTCGTCGCGGAATTTTTGAAAATTTCCCGGAACGTTCTAATTGTCGTTAACCATCTCGTCGATTAGTTATTTGTTGGGATTAATTTTTAAATAATTATGGTTTGGGTTTTAATTTGGTAAACTTTTTATCTTTAAAAATTCGGTTTCGTTTTTGGGTACGTTATTTTTTGCCGTTTTTTTAAAATATTCGTCGTTTTTCATATTTTCGATTTTACTTTTAATTAATTTAAGTCGTTCCGAACGTTAATTAATTAATAAGCAATTTTTTTAATAAATATTTAGTTTTGATATTAGTTAATTTGGGTTTTAGATTTGGTTTAGGACGCGTTATTTTTTATCGTAACGTATCGACGTAAGAAAAATATAATACCTTATTTATTAATCGTTAAATTAGCGAAAAAGGAAATAAATTTAGAATAATATTACGGTTAACATTATTATAACATAATAGTTAGTTTATTGGCATTATAAACGAAGATTTTAAGCTAAAGAAAAGAAAAAAAGGAAAAAAATGCAGAACCGTAAAATGCGTAAAGATTTACATATATCTTTACTTTCCGTATAGCAGGTGGTTAGTTTATGTGGCAGCTGTCAGCTTCATATAACGGTTGCCAGTTTCACGGTTTGATCGTAAGGCTGCCGTTATATTACCTACAAATCAAGACCCTCTTTTCGGATACTGCTTATATCTCCAGGTGGATATATAACAGGTTCGTTATAACTTTATCTTTTTTAAAATAACCGAAAAATACTAAATCTCTTAAAAATATAAAAACAATTATATAAGTTACAGATAATCGATAAACCCTTATTTACTTATAATAACGGTCGACTTTTAAAAAAACCTGAAAAATATACGGTTTAAATATAAAAATATTTATAAAAATATTATTTTCGATATTACAGATATCTTAAAATACGATATTATTTTAAAAATACCATAACTTCTTTCCAGCGATTTACGAATTAATTAAAAAAATTAAACGTTTCCCTAAAATAATTCCAAAAAAGATTTTTATAAAATTTTTTACATAATTAAAAATTAAGTTTTCCAACCTAATAGTAACAGTACCCCTTAAATATCAACGGTTTAAAAAGTTATTTAAAAAACAAACCCGTAAAGAATTATCCGACCATAATTAATATAAATATAAAATTTTCAGTAAAATAATTTTTAAAATATATATAAATATATATTTATGAATTTAATAAATATAGTTAATTAGATAAGTATAAAGTACGTTTTATTATAAAAAGAAATTAATAATTTAATTCTTTTAATATATTATATTTATTTTAATTAAAATTTATTTTTAAGCTTTAATTATTACTACGGTTAAATTCGACCTAAGACTTAAATAATATAATATTATAAACGTTGTCATTAATATAAATTTACGTTATTAAATTTTTATAAAAATACTTTAAAGATATTTATAATATAATAAAAACTTTAAGTAAAAAAGTACTATATAAGTTAAAGAAATTATTTTTATTATAATAAAAAAAATTTTATTAAAATATATAAAATGGTAAAATTTTATTTTATTTTTTACGATGCCTATTAGTTTATTCAATAAAAAAGAATTTTTTCTAATAATATTATTATAATTTACCGTAAAATTTTTAAGTTTTATTAATTAATTAATTTAATAAATATAATAACGGCATACTTTTATAAAACATAAAATCTTTTAATAATCTTTCGGTATTAAAATAAATAAAAATAAACCGAATAAAAAATGGGGTTATTTTAATTCGATTTTATTAATAAATTAATTAACTTAATTTTTAAAAAAAATCTATATAACTTTTTAAATAAGTTAATAATAAACGTTAAATTATTATTAATTTTTAATTTAACTTATTTAACTTTAGTTAATAAAAGCTAAAAAAAATATTATATATAATATAATAAATACGTAATTAATATAATCTTTATAATATTCCGATTTATTTAATTCAACTTATATTTTAATAACGTATATTATAAAATTATAAATCGAATTATTTTATCCTTTATCGGAACTAAAATATTAAGGTTATAATTCGGAAATAAAATTTCGTTAAATATGTAAAATATTTTTAATAAGTAATATAATTATTTTAAAAAAATAATAAAATAACAAACGAATAAGTAAAATATAATAAGTATTTTTATAACAAAACGAAGTTATTATTTTTTACGTAAGTTAAAAAAATCTTATTTTATATTTACTTAATTAAAAATTAAAAATTAGCTTATATGTAAAAGTTTTAAATATATAATATAATAATTAATAAATAATATAATTTATTAATACCGATATTAATTTTTTATAAATAAAATTATAATATATAAATATATATAATTATTAATTAAAAAAAATTTAAAAAATATATAATTAAAATATAATATACGTTTATAAATAATATATTAATTAATTAATTAATAAAATTTTAATTACATAAATTTTTAAAATATTTTAAAAAATAATTAAAATTAATAAATATTATAAAAGTTTTAAATTAATAAATAAAAATTAAATAAAAATTTAAATAAAAAATTATTTAATTAAAAAGATTTAATTATTAGAGAAAAATGAAATAGATAATTACGGCTTTAAGGAATAATAAAGGGTGATAGTTACTGCCGTAACTGCGTCGACGCGTTAAAGGGGTGTGTCAGCTAGCAGGGGGTGCGCTAGCACCTCATATACGGAAAGGCTCCCTTTAATCGGACCATATATATTCCGTGGACAGATTATATTAAAGTGTAGTGCGCGTTCCAGAGCGCCTGCAACTAGTCATGCAATGAAACATAACTGATGACCCCTATATCTGACAGATATCCATTAGATCTGACAGATATCCATTAGATCTGACAGATATCCATTAGATCTGACAGATATCCATTAGATCTGACAGATATCCATTAGATCTGACAGGCACCCAACGTCGTGGGTAGTGGGTGGGTAACCACGGGTATCCGTTGCAAACCCTAGCCGTTGGTAAACAAACTACGACGCTGCCACGCTTTTCGCCCCGCCACTGTTTCAATTTATCTGCAATAAAATGGCGCATTATACCTGCTGTTTTCTCCTATATAAATTTAGTGTCCTGCGGGCCGCCCCTTGGTGACCTGTCACAGTCAGCTTGATGAGCGAATCCCGGCCCTGCCGGTTAGGAACAACTGCAGACTGCTTCACTCTTAAGACTGACATAGATAGAAGACCCATAACTTTATGTTAGAGTCCAAATCCCTCTTTCCCCTTCTTGAAAAACATCGGTAAATATCGCATACAGCCGTCGCTTACATCTTCCCCTATCATACTCCAGTACCTACTGTTCAAATGGGGAACTTTACTACTGCAGCAGAAGGTACCTTACGTACTAGCACAGATATCTATTTCATCGCTTTGGCTGTTGGCTTAACCATTGCCGTCCACCCCCGGTCACACCGCAAAATCGGCGTTCCCGCAGTTTATGCGATGGGAGTATTGTACGCTGCGAGCTCCCCTTCAAAGCTCCTTTGACGAGGCTGATATAGTATATCAGAGCCTGTGCATGTTCGATCACCATTACTTATCTTAAGGTCCAACTTTTACTGCAGGACCAGGGCACCTTGACACCTGCCGCATTTGATGCCGACATCGCCGGAATTATCTACTGGCGAGATATTTAAATGGGTAAGCACAGCTCATCAGGGTTCTGGTTACATCGGTCTTCCTTAACTAACGGACTGGCAATATCCAGCACTCTACTATAACATTTCGAGGCTAAATCCTGCTGCGGACTTCTAGCCTCATTTTTTACTCGGCCTGTATTACTGTCTAAGTGGTTCAGACGGTGATAACCTAGCCAACGGCTAGGAGGTGGCTTAAAATACCCGAAGATGTGCCAAGAACTTTATATTCGTAGTCTAATGTATCCCCCCTCTCTAGGGCTCCATCAATGAGGTGCGTGATGAGTCTAGGCGGAGCTTGGTATACATTCACAGGTGCACGAACACATATCAAATTGGCGAGGCAGGATTCGGATGCATGTAGCAGCCAACACGTTGTTGATCATCACAGCAAGTTCCTTATCGTTACTGTGTCTAAATAGCCATTCTATGATTTCTATTGGAATCCAAATAGCCTGCAGGTGTGGCCCAAGAGATTGGAGAGGTAGATTCGATGATTGCCTAGGGTAACGGCGAGTGTAACGCTATATATAACAGCGCACTTGGCCTTGGATCCAGATGGTCAGCCCCTGTCACCTTCGTATAACTTCCACACAGATACCCTGTAGCCTTTTACCTTGATACGTCTCTTTCCGCCCCTTTTGGGGTAACAGTGGCGGACGAGCCGACATCTTTTCACGATGTTACATCGTGGCAATCGTTGCCATGTACGGCTTCACATGCAAATGTTCTCACGTAATATACACAAACGCCACAGTTAATTGACGGGGCATGAGGTAGATGCTGACATTCATGGCCCCACGCAACATCGGATAAATGGAAACCAATAATCTAGCCCCGACCAGGACTTCTGGTCCGCTTTTGCGACAATATGGAGGACTATAACCTTGCTTACCTCCATTGGGATAAGCACTAACGTGTTATCTCACGCATATGCACGTAGTAAGCCTCAAAGGCGGAAATACCCCACTGTACGACGTAGGCGTGGAACATCGGAAGTGGGGTTATGTAGGCAATGCGTGTTAGTTACACGACATTAATGCACTGCCCCAACACAATCTATGTTGCATCTCGGGACTGGGTACCCCTCCTACAGGTTCTTCATTAGCGTTGGGTAGATTCTAGGTCTGCGGGCAATCAGTGTTATGCGTCAGTTTCCTGTCCAACCCCATTACAGCTTACCTGTGACAGTGGCTGTTGGCTAAAAGTGTTGTGGGGTTGAAGCATGTCAGCAACCCTATTTGCTATACTGAGAAAGGTCTTATTTCGATGATATATTTCCAATTGCAGTGATCTTCACTTCTCTAACCACGGCCATCTAGTAACCTCTCATCTTAGTCAATATTTGACGAAGGTTTCATCACCGAGTGGTGACTATATCTAGACGCCAGAAGTTTTCTAAAAATAGTACGAATTCGGAACCTCGTTACCTGAGAACTTCACATCAGCGCCAGCACGGCGTCCTTCCTCGACGAACCTTTTCTGAGCTCTGGTTTTAAGGTCCCCCCAATATTGCTGATCCATCGTCGTGATACTCCCGCTTTATCAATCTCGAGAGCTTACATGACAACTTTCCGGTCGGGCACACGAAAAGCGAACAGAACCACACATTAGTTCGATGGACTCAATACCCCCCGAATACGATCCGTCTCAAATACCTATCTACCGGCCGCCGCCAGGGGAAACCAGCAACTTTGTAGACGCAGAATCGATTTCTTGGGCGGGAAGATTGTCGGTGTACCTGACGTTGCCATGGACGGTTCTATTTCTTTGTCTGCGAGCCTACACTCGCATAAAAAGCCGTCAGCTAGGAATTGATGACTGTATGTTCTATCTGTTGGAAGCCGGAAAGACGGGGCCCCAGATTCAGAGCATCCTTGCTAATGCGCAGCTACTATGTCAGACATTTGTTTTGCTGCCGGGGTAAGCTGTGAACCTTGATCCACCTGACAATTGCTTGGGTTGGTCGCGCTGATGAGTGTCTAGATTGTTGTTATAGCTTTCTGCGGTACGCAGATGCAGATTTGTAAGTCTCACGCAAATCTAGCTTCCCCGCATAACAAGTCCTAATTATCACAGTTGCTGACGACACATACGGCCGCCATGGATGGGATATTCCCCTCTCGGCTCTTACACCTCTGTACTTCAAGGTATAGTGCTTTATATCATTGAGCCAGGAATACCAGCTCGGCAAATCAGATTTAATACTGACAATACCTAGAACAATGCTGCTAGCTCTTGTCTGTATGGCATGAGTGTCATGCTTATCAAAATGTCGCTATTAACTCTATATCTCCGCATCTTTCAGACCTCTCGACAAGCTCGGTTCTTGATCTGGTTTGGCTTAATCGTTGTTGTCTTGTTCTACACCATAACCAGCATCTGTTATCTTGCCTATCTAATCCCACGACCCGGGGACGGCGGATGGGGCTCCCTACCGAGCGGTCTAAGAGCTAATTGGACCTCGAAAAAGTTGATTCTTGCCCAAGGGGTTGTAGGTGTTGTGACAGATCTTTATATTCTTGCTGTCCCTCTTCATATGGTTCTACAGCTACGTCTTCCGCTCAAAAGAAAGATTGGCGTTTTTTGCATATTTCTAACTGGACTCTTGTGAGTAACAACTCTCTCTCTCTCTCTGTTCTTTTTTAAAAAACAGGAAAAGGTAGCTTGACGAGTATTAATTGCTTTAGATCTTGCGCATGCGCCGTTGCAGGACTCGCTTACCGTGGCGAGTATTACTCAGCCCCTAGCAACGACAACAGATGGGCTGGGGTGAAATTTCAAGCATTGTCGTAAGTTAATGATCCTTAATAAGCCATCCGATGACTTATGTAATAATAACATCTCTTCAGTATCGCCGAATTGAATGTGGGCTTGGTGTGCTGTTGCTTGCCAGTCGCCTTTCGCGTATTTAAGGGGATTTCTCAGGGATACCAAATCGCATGGTCATCTGTAAGAGGCTACTTCAACTTCTCATCGAAACGCAGCGGCTCCTCTGGCTCAGAACCCCACTTCCCACCCGCATTTGAAGTCTCTTCCGAGGCGCTGCCGCAAGTCCCTAAGGGCACGCTGACTGGGCTCGCATCATTTATTCGAAGGGGCCCTCAAAATTCACAAGACATACTGAAGGGAACATCGACAAATAGTCCTCCATACGTCGAGTTAACTTCTGTCGATTACGATTATCATTCCCAATTGCACGATCATTCACGGGCTGCGTTCAGAAACGGGACATTTCCTTCCAAACCTTCCTCCAACCTGCCACCACGACATGACAACGGGCCTAGGACGAGAAAGCAGAGTGCCGCCCCATTTCAGCACGACGATTCAAGTCAGATCCAACTGCGACCTGAGGGATCGGGTCATTTCACTGAAGTGGTCGCGTCTCAAACCACGACAACGGGAGAGCCCGATCCCCCCGCTGGCGCTCCCAGGGCTGGAAATGGAGTTGACGTAATAAGAGAGTGGAGCGTGTCTAAAACGAAGACGTAGTATGATTGCTTTCCATTACTCAATGTCTCTGGATTGTCGGGTGTCGGACCTTGTATCATATACGGTCATTCCTTTGGTGTTGAGCACGCTACGACCTTTTACTCGCGAAATAAGTCGTGTTTGGATGGTATCCCCACAGTGCCCAGCATATTGCTAAGGAGAGCGACCCGGGACACGCTGTTAGAACATCACTATCATCAAGCTTGTTCCGGATAATACATGGTCGACTTGGTTCAACGGAAACCGGAGTTCCTTAACAGGCAAAGGAACGTTTTTGTTAGCTGGCATCCCTGTTTCCATAGTCCCCCATTTAAGTCATATCCTCCATCGTTCCAAGATTTCACAAGTCATATTATTAAAGTAATGTCTCCACGCCACACATCATAGGCTCTAGTTGTGCTGGCAAATGTCCACTTACCTTCCTATTAAAAGCTCTTGCGTTCGTCGGCAGCTACAGATGAAAAGTAGTTCACCTTATCCCAACCATCGTCACCGCTACGGGAAGTCGCCGTCTCAGTATAACAATTCATTTATCCTGAATATTTTACCACAACGATGGACTCCGCTCTGAGCGCCCTCTTCGCATCTTCCTTATCCTCTACCTTTTATGTCAGGTCGACGGATCAGCGTATTTCGCCTTCTTTGTCAACAACCGGCTACGGCCCTACTTTCCCGAGCACGCTTAGGTCGACGGCGATGCTCATACGGCTCGACTGGTTTACGTGTATCTCTGTGTCTCCGCGGTGCTCGGTAGTATCAGTCTAGTGACGTGCTTGGGATCCCTGTACAAATGGGCCTCATCCAACAAGCAGAGGAAACAGCTATCGTGCAACGGCGTCGTCTCCCGAGTCATTTCAGCTATCATCGGCGTAGCTATGCTCGTCTTCATGGTTATTACTGCGAAGCTCGCGTGGACTTGGTGGAAGCAGTTCGAGACGAACGGCCAGGACGTCCTGGCTCGGAACTGCCATGGCTTGACCGGGATGATGGTTGCGCTCTTGGCCGTAAGCGCTGGCTTCCTCATCCTCTCTGGGTTCATTTTCGTAGCGAGCGGATTAGCCACATGTTCCAGGAGCTCAGCGAATGGACAAGACGGTATGAATCAGGCGAAGTTGAAAGATGCCGCGGCTCAACTTCGAGCCATGGACTTCGGTCCAAAGGACAGGGAAACCCCATTGGTCTAAGCGACTCCTCATGACTCACGGAGGATCTGGGACTCTCGCGAGACGAAATGTGCGCCAGTCTAGAGTACATCGGGACACCAAGACACTGACGAGGGACCAAGGTCTAACTTTCAGCAGACACCAGACTTTCTCCCGGCACGATTCGATTCGAAGCTTAAGGGGGGTGGGGCTTCTGTATGCGTGGATGCTGGTTTAACCGCGCAGCCGGGGGAGGATCCGGGAAAGGCGAGCCAGAGAATCCGGTTTAGTCAAATATAAGGCTTTCGAGGGGACCTTGGGCGGGTAATTGCATTACAGAGTCTACTGGTTTATATTTATTCCCTTCATATCAAGCCTTCTGCGAAGTTGACACTCTCCAAGTACCCGTTGATGGGGTTATACCAGACGAAGTAACAAGTCCTCAACCCTTAAGGAGAAGCTGCTACGTAGCATCATAAAATACCCTATAAATTATTCTGAACGTCCCATTCATCGCTTATCCCAATGCCAAGTATCTAGGGGTAACCAGCCCGAACATATATATAGATATCGCAAGTCACGTTCTACTTTCCAAATATTATCTTTCCAATTGTCCGAGTAACGAGTACGGGCTCGACCCACTTATCCTGGACTTCCACCATCGAGTCTTAACTCTTGCCATCACTTTCCCAGTTTCTTCTAGAACAACAATTTCATCTCTCCCAGCTTCCTTCATCAATACTGCTTATGAACTCTTGGATTGCCAATCGCCTGTTAGCCATCCTGTACTACTAGGTCTTCTCATAGAATATCTTCGTTCGCGATTCTTAATTCAGCTACTTTCCGGCCACGAACCACTAAAGCCATTGAAAGTTACTCGTCTGCGCAACCCACCTAACATCGACTGCTTGGTCAGCATATTAAGCAGGCCTTTCGCCACCCAGCAATTTCTCCAAGAGCAGACGCCCTACATTCCACAGGATTTACATATAGTCCCGGAACTTGTCCTTTGATCCACGTGGTCGGATCTACTGCGTTGCTGAAAACCTAAGAATTCAACACCCAAGCAAACAGAAATTTCTCTGCCTCCCCACGCGCTGAAAATTCCTCTTCCTATACCCACACAGAAAACTGCTTCTTTCCGCATTTACGCAGTCAGGATTAGACTTCATACACACTTTCAGCAACCCTCAATAACCAAACTTTCATACCATCTGTGAAGATTCATCACCTTTCTATCTTCTTCACTTCTTCACTTCCATCTGCAGTCATGTACGGTACCTTCGATATCGTCTTCGGACTCTTTCTGAGCATCATCCTGCTTTGCCAGGCGGGCGGGGCGGCCTTCTTCGCCCACTTCGTTCATCAGGAGCTGCGAGCCTACTTCTCAGGCCCCGGTATGGAATCGGATGTCCATACCGCACAGCTTGTGTCCGCGTACCTTTTCATGACAACAGGTTTCTCTATTATCTACTCTATCTCTGCTTTACTGTCTATCTGCCATCGAACCGTCGCCGAGAAGAAGCGCATTTCATTTTGTCGTTTCTTCGGATCGATCCTCTCACTATGTATCGGCATCACCGTTATCATCTTCGGGATAATTACCGCGAAGGCTACGTGGTCGTGGTGGAAGTACTTCGAGGAGCATGATCGGAACCATCTCGCCCAGATTACCCATGGAGTAACGGCTATGGCGATTACGGTTCTCGCGATGACGGCTTGTTCCGTGTTCAGTCTCGTGCTCTTCGAGCTAGCGGGTTGCATCCTTAAGTTGATGGCACGATCGTCTAAGACGAAGAAGACCAGCACTGCGGACCAGAAGGAATGCCTAACACAGGAGGAGCGGAAGAAGGATCTGGAAGCGCAGCTACAAGCCGTCGAAGCGGCTCTCAAGCGTTGAAACACCAGAGCTGCTGAGGTTTCCTCCAGAAAGCCGAGGGATGCTGTGAAGCAGTGAGAGCGCCGAAGCATGCATCTATTGATCCGCCATTGACCAGTAAGTACAGGTCCGGAATAGAGGCGGAAGATCATAAGCTAACAGCTATCAGGTCGTTTTCGGTCTGTTGGAGGAATAATCGCTTATTAGAGACCCGATGTCTATTGCGGAGTAAGTATAGCTGTTCTGAGATAGGTAAGATGTCATGAGCTAACAGTCATCAGGTAATATACGTCTATGGCGGTGTAGCCCTTGTCACTTGAGTTTAGACCCATCGATACATACGATGTTTCAGATGACCGTATGGGTGAAGCAAGGCAGGTAGGAAGGAAGGTGTAAACTGAGGGTAATGTGAAGCTTTGTGCGATTCAGGGAACACAAAATGGTGTCCGATTGGTTGCCAACGAATTCTACATGATTGAGAGCACTTACTATATTCAGGCCAAGCACATTCTATTCACCTACACGGCCGCGTGAGCGATGTCACTTTCTCATGTTTAGTTAATAGGTACTGCTACCGCAACGTCTGAAACAGCCTCGCACGGTGCATTCTAGATACCACTGCTCGTCGACAGTGAGACTTGGCAAAAAAGATACATTGACCCGAATGTGCCCGATAGCGAAAAGTAACAATAATAAATTGACTATCTATATCCATGAAACATATTTTCAAAGACTTAGCTGAATAAATCTGTTGGTGTCGGCAATTGGTACTTTCAGGTGTTGGCGGCTGGTGGGCTTTGTGGCCCAGGCTTTGTAGGCCAGGCAGCAAAATACTGCCTGGGACAGCCTTTGTGTTATGACCTGAGGGCTTGGCCCAAAAAACAAACGGTCGGAAAGTCTGAAGCTTGTCTCCGACGTGGGTCCCAGGTCACGTAACTGGTTTAAAGGTCTTAAGGGCCTTGGCGCTTTAAGCCCCTTAAACTTACGATGGGTTTAAAGATTTTAACGAACTTAAGGGTTTAAGCTATTTAAATATTTTAAGTTAAAAATAATATATATATATTCGTTAATTTTTTATAATTTAAATAATATTAACTTATAATATAACTTAATTATTTAAATTATTTTTAATATTTATTATTATTAAACGTAACTTTATTTTTAATTTATTATTTAAATTTTTACCGTATTATTATTAATATAAACCGTATAATTAAGGTTTAATAATTAATTAAATTAATTAATCGTTATATGTTATAAATTTTTATTTAATAATATAATTAAATTTTAAATAATATATTATACCGTTAATATATCGGATAATATTTAAAAATTTACCGTATAATAATATAAAAATACGATTAAAAAATTCGAAAAAATTATTTAACGTTTCGAAATCCAGATTAATATTACCAGAATTAATAAAGTTAAAATTAAGCCCAAAAAAACCGAACTTTACGACGGAAAAAATAACGTATAAAGCTTTTTTATTTAAGTACGCGTTTATTTCCGTTTCGAAAAAGTTATTAATAAGGCCGATAAAATTTTTACGGTTACGGCATTTTTAAAAAAAAACGCCTTAAATTAATTTAAATTTACCTTACGAAATTATTTAAAAAATAAAAAATCGGATTAATAATAAGTTATTAAAATCCTTTTTTAATATTATATTAATTTTAAAGAAAAGTTAAAGGTTAATTTTAAAAATTTAAAAAAAAAATTATAATATAAAAAATTTTCGATTTAAAAAAAGAAATTTAATATTTAAATACGTAATAACGTTTAAAAACCTTATAATTAAGGCCGGATAAATAAACGAAAAAAACGATAACTTAATTAATATTTTTTATAAAAAATTAAAAAATAACGTTAAAAACGAAATTATTAAAATAACGCGTTTTATTACTTTAAATAAATATATTATAAAGGCCGTAAAAATTAATAATCGATAATATAAACGACGATAAAAACGAAAAAAATAATTCGTTTCTAGATCCAGATTTATAAAAACTAACCAAAACAAAAAACGTAACATATTTTTTATTACTTACGGAACGGTACCAAAACCTATAAAATTAAAAATTACCAAAAAAAAAGATTAAAACCAAATTAAATGCTATAATTACGACAAAATGGGCCATATAAAAAACCAGTACAAAATCCCTAAAAAATAACGTAACGGTTAAATTCCGGTATTTAAGGGATAACCAAAAAATAAAAAAACCGTTATTTTCGGCATAATCAAAAAAAAAAAATTTTTAACCTACTTTCGGAAATATAAAAAGGGTTACGGAAGGTTAAAATATTTTTTTAGGCTATAATCGCCCGATAACGCGCCATTACGACCGGACCGACGGTTACATAATGGTTACAAAAATATAAAAGATAAAAAAAATTAACGCCAGAAAAATTAATATTTTGTACGTAATAAAAAAAATAATAACGACAGAAATAATAAAAATTAAGTAAATAAATTAAAAAGTACCAAAATTAGGACGAAACCTTATGTCCGGAAAAGCCCGACCGATATAAAAAATTATATATTATTTATTATAAAAAAACTTACTGCCCATAATACGAAAAATAATAAAAGTATATTTAATAAAGGTTTATATATATATATAGGTAAGGATTCGATTTCCAGACCCAAACCGGAAACGATTTTAGGGACCAAAAATGGTACAGGTACTTACGTACCACAGTTATATAAAACGATATCGACGTCGTTATAATATCGGGAAGCTTGCCGAAAGGAAAAAAGTATCCCGAATAAAATCCTATATACTATTATAAATAATACGATTATAAAAAAAAAATGGATTTATTAGATAATAATAAAGGTCTAAAAAAAAAGTAATAAATAATTTATATTTCCGACGCATTTACGTTAATAACTTCGAAAAAAAAAGGAATTAAAAAAAAATTCGGAAAACGTTTAACGGAAATAGCCCAATATTATATTTAGTATCAAGAATACTAAAGGTATCAAGATCAACTGGTAATAATAATAAACGAGAAATGGGCCATAACGATAAATTAGTCGGAAAAAACCGAAACCCTTAAGGAATAAGTTACCAGCTTAACGAATTAAATAAAACGATATAAGGAGAAAATCCTCGAGCTGGAAATTTAATTATGCCGATAAAAAAGATAATTAAAATAATTATAAATATAACCTTTAAAAAAAAACGTTACCTGTAAGGGAGTTATAAGCTGGTAAAAGCGAAGGAAGTTAATAAGTACCTTTTAAAAAAACTTTGTATATAATAATAAGAAGGATAAAAATTCCTTTTATTATAATCGGAATACGAGTTAGGAAAAAATGGTATATTATTATGGTAAATTACGGAACCGATCCGAATTATATTAAATTAAAAATAATTAACGAATTACGTTTATTATAAAAGGATAAAACCAAATTTTATAAAGTTAAAAATATTAAAGGTATTAAATTTACTTATAATAACGGATAAGTTAATTGCAAAATTAATTACCTTAAAACTTATATTTAAGGACGAAAATAAATTATTAATTTCGATATTATCTTAATACGGAATTATAATATAATTTTCGGTAAAAAAATTGTTATACCAGTATAACCCCTTAATTAATTAAAGAATTAGCTAGATAAAGTTTGTTTTATCCTTTAGCGACGAAAACGATTTAAAAAAAAGATTTTATTATTTGATTAATAATAACGATAGCAAATATAGGTATAAGGATATGATAAAAACCTTATCCCTTAAAGGAATACGATATATATAAAGGAAAAAGCGAAATACATATATATACGACGCGTTATTACTATAATTAAAACGTAATTATACGAAATAAACGACGATTTATAATATTAATTTTTAGATTTAAAAGGAATAATAAAAATATTATTATAATATTATAAATACGAACGACTTTTTAAGGAATAAATCGAAATAGAATTACCGGAATATAATAAATAAAATTACGAAATAGTTTTAAAAAACGGTAAAACGATTATTTTTTATTCCATATATAACTTAAATTAATAAAAATTATATATATTACGAAAATATTTTAAGAATAAATTATATAAGGGATATATTAAACGTTTTAAATTATCGGCAGGATATCTTATATTTTTCGTATTAAAAAAAAAATAAAAAATTACGGTTAATAATTAATTACCGGCAGCTAAATAATATTACGGTTAAGGATCGCATATCGTTATTTTTAATTACCGCAATAAAAAATCGCTTTTATGGAGCTAAATAATTTATTATCTTAAATTTACGAAATAGGTATAATTTGATTCGTATTAAGCCAGAAAACGAATAAAAAATAATTTTTAGGACTAAGTACGGGTTATACGAATATCTGGTAATATTTTTTAGGTTTATTAACGTATCCGTAACGTTTTAAAGGATGGTTAATTACGTATTATACGAATACCTTAATATTTTTATTATCTATTATTTCGATAATATTCTTATTTATTCGAATTCGGAAAAAAAAATATAAAAAATATGTCCATAAGGTTTTTCGGGTTTTATAAAACGTTAATTTTTTAATTAATACCGAAAAAAGCGAATTTTATAAATAAAAAATACTATACCTAAAATGCGTAATAATTTTGGAACATAATAAGATGGATTTTAAAAAAATAGTAACGGTTTAAAAATAAAAAATACTTATTATAGTTACCGAAATTTAGGTTTTTTTTGAATTCGTTAATTATTACCGGAAATTCGTTCGTAACTTTAATAAAATCGTAATATTTTTATTTAACCTGACCAAAAAGGAAATAAAGTTTTAATAAATGGTCGAAATAAAAAAAGCTTTCCAAAAAGTTAAAGATATAATTATTAACGAATTAATATTAATTATGTACGACTTAAATTGTTCCGTAAAGTTAAAAACCGATATTTCGGATTATACGTTAGGCGTAATAATTAAATATAAAAATAATTAAGGTAACTTATATTTTATTGCATTTTATTTTTATAAATTAAAAGGAGCCGAATTAAATTATGTTATTTTAAATAAAAAACTTTTAGTAATCGTTAACGTTTTTAAGGAATTTAGATATTACCTTAAAAAAAATTTATATTAAGTTAAGATATATACGGACCATAAAAATCTTATCCGGTTTATTACTATCCGAAAACTAATAAAACGATAATTCCGTTATACGGAATATTTTTCGGAATTTGATTTCGTTATTATTTACAAAAATGAATTAAAAAATGGTAAAATAAATATTTTAAGTAAACGATTAAACTTAAAAAAAAAAGTTCTTAAAATTTTATACCAGATATTCGATTTAATAAAAAAAAGATATATAAAGTTACGATAAATCGCGACGATTAGAAAAATAATACCTAATTTATACCAGCAAATTTAATAATATAACGATTAATTATTAGAAAAAAAAAGGATTAATAAAATCCAAATACCAGAAAAATATTAAAAAGAATTAATACGCGAAATATACGAATACTAATTATACGGATATCTTAAAATTTACAAAACCTTAAAACGATTATAACGTACGTATTATTTTCCTAAAATAAAGTTAATAATAAAAAAGGTTTTATAAAAATGCGACCTATATAACAAAATTAAGGTACGATATTATAAACCATATGGAAAATTATAACCATTATTAGTTATAAAGTAATTATGGGATTTAATTACTTTTAATTTTATTATTAAATTATTATTATCAGAAAACTTAATAATAAATATATATTACGATAACATTTTTGTAATCGTAAACCGATTTATAAAATTTTTTTATTTTTTACCATTTAACGAAAATATAAAGGCAAAATAATTAGCGTATATTTTTTTTAAATACCTTATTAATATATACGGATTTTTAATGGAAATAATGTCGGATAAAAATATTATATTTATTTTAAAATTTTGGTAAAACTTTATAATATAGCTAGGTTTAAATTATAAATTTTTAAGTACCTTTAAATTACAAATAAATAACCAAATAAAAAAAATTAATTAAACGTTCGAAACTTATTTACGGTATTATAATAATTACGATTAAAATAACTGGGTCGAAAAATTATTAAGAATTTAATTAACTTATAATATAAATTATTACGAAAGTATTAAAATAATACTAACTAACGCCAACTTCGGTTTTATGCCAAAAATTTATCGGAACTTATAAAAAAAAGGTTAATTAATATTAAAATAATCCTTATTTTAAAATAATTTAGATAATTATATATAAAAATAAAAACAAAATTTAAGTTCGTACGTATTGAAATACAAAAATATTATAACCAAAAAAGGTTAAAAGGATTAATTTTTTAAAAAGGGAAAATGGTTTATTTAGTTATTAAAAATATCCAGATTAAACGATTTAATAAAAAACTTAATTTTAAGTATATCGGATTATATAAAATTATAAAAAAGATTTTAAAAAATAATTATTAATTAAAATTACCTTTTAAGGTTAAATTATATCCCGTTTTTTATATTTTTTTGATAAAATTAATAATAAACATAATTTAAGTGTATACGGGACCAGAAAAAAAGGTAACAGAAAACGTATTAATATGGAAGGTCGAGAAAATTTTCGAAAATAAAAGGGAGGATAAAAAAGGTAATATTTAATTAAATAAAGAAACTGTCCGGAATTAGAAAATATATAGGAGCTTATAAAAAACTTTACGGAAGTTTAACGCTTGTTAAAAAATTTTTATTAATAATATCGGCGGTATTAAGATTAAGTATATCTTAATTTAATAATTAATTAGTAAAATGAACGGTTTATACCGAAATAATTAGTTCGGTTTTTAATTATTACTGCGCCTTTTTTAATTATTCAAATTTTTTTATCGCCGCCGTATTCTAAATATTACGACGTAATATTTTAATTTTACGACGGTATAAAATCTTATGTTGTTTTTAAAAACGGTTTAATTTGTTAGCAGCAGAACGGAAGGTTTTTTGCGCTTATTTTTCCTTATATTTTAGCCGTTTTTTTTCGTTTAAAAGTTGTTAGTATTCGGAAATAAAAGAACTAAATAAATTACAAGAATTATTATGTTCGATATAACGAAAATATTTTCCGGAATTAGGATAAATCTTATAAATTTTCCGTTTAAATATATAACGAAAATACGAAATATGGGAGGATATAACAAAATTAAAGGTTTTAATTCGTTTTGATTAAATTAAAGCGTTATTACGCTTAAATAATCTTTATTTTTTAATACGGTTAAATATAACGATTAAAATAACCCGAAAATAATTTATAAAAGGGAAAATTATTTACCGGATAAATGCGATAAGTAAATTAATTTTTAAGGGTAAAGATCCTAAAGGAAAAAAATCGTATTATAACTTAAAGGCTTAATTTAAAAAATAAACGATCGGAAAGTTTAAAATTTGTTTTCGATATAAGTTCCAAGTTACGTAACTGGCTTAAAGATTTTAAGGGCCTTAGTATTTTAAGTCCCTTAAACTTACGATAAATTTAAGGGTTTTAACGAATTTAAAAATTTAAGCCGTTTAAATACTTAAAGTTAAATGTAATATATATATATTCGTTATTTTCTTATAGTTTAAATAATACCAATTTATAATATAATTTGGTTATCCAGATTATTTTCGATATCTGCTATTACCAGACGTAATTTTACTTTTAATTTATTGCCCAGATTCCCACCGTACTATTGCTAACATAAACCGTACGACTAGGGTTTAATAGTTGGTTAAACCAGTCAGCCGTCACACTCTGTCCACTGATGATCTTTGTTACCTAATTATGTATATAAGGGTAATTGCCTACGGACTAGATTAATCTTTTTTTAAAATATTATTACAAAATATATAAAAAGTTACGTTAGATTTCTGTATTTAATTATTATAACTATTAATATAATAATATTCTTTATTTAATTAATAATTATAATACGTTATATAAAATAATTAATTATAAATTAATAATTAAATTAACGAAAAAAAAATAAAAATTAAAAAAAAGTTACCTAATTAACGATTTAAAATTTTTTTTATAATTAATTATAATAAACGAACGTAAGATTTTTTGAAAAATATTTTAATAATAACTTTATTTTTAAAAACCGGAAATATTTAAACGATAACTTTTTCCCCTTTTTCCAATCCGAACCTTTTAATCGGAAGGTTATTTAAAACGAAAGATTTTATAACGAAATTTTTTTTTTTAAAAATTAAAAACTATTTTTAATGAGAAATAATTTATTATTTTAATAATAAGGATTAAAAGTAAATAAATTTAAAACTTTTATTTAAAAATAATATGCTGAAATAAATTTAAATAAACTTTATACGTTTTTAAATATTAATATAAACGGAATTAAATAAAACGTTAAAATACGGAAAAATAAATATTAAAAAGTAAAAAATAAACTTAAAAATATAAGGTTTTAAAATTAACAAATTAATGAAATAATAATACGATTAAACGATATAATAACGAAATTTTTAAATTCGTTTAAAAATAAAATATTGCAAAATTCGAAAAATTTATAAAATATAAAAATAATTAAAAACGTTTAATTTATAATTTAAGTAAATAATTGTTACAGTATAGGAACAGGGGTTCCTAACTTTAAAGAAACCTGTCCTCGGAAATCTCTAAGAAAGGCTCCGACCGGGTAAACCTCGGATAAAGGAAAGTTTGGCTTCCCCGCGCCAAAATTTAGGTGATCTAATTAATCTAGGTAATTTAAGTAATATGGAATTAGATTATATAAATTATATAAATTATATAAATTTACGATATATTTATTAAATCCAGGATAAATATATAACGATCGGTTTTTTATGTAAATAATATTTATTTAATTTAACTTTTTAATTATTAATTTAAGCTTTTAATTAAAAATAATTATTCCGTTTTTTAATTAAGGAAAAAATCCGTAAATTTTTTTAACGAATACCTTATTTATTATATTATTATTATTTATAAATTAAAAACCTTTATTTCGGATATTATTTATACCTTTAAATAAATATATAATAAATTCGTTATATTTTAATAACTTTTTAATTAATAACTAACGAATAATTTAAGGTTTAATAAAAAAATAAGTTTTTTTAAATTTCATAAAAATAATATTATAAAACGACATTTAGCAAATAAATTACATATTTAATTCCCGTTATTAGCTAATAAAAAATTAATAACCGGATTACATAATTTATTTCTTATCGAAAATTTTTTTTAACTAATCGATGATATAGTACCTATAATTACCAAATCAAAAGGCTAAAAAAAGTTTTCTTTTTTTTAACAGCAACCTATCTCTAACCTTAAAGAAATAAAGGAAATTATTAAGGTTCGATTTAAAAAATCCGACCAAAAGGAAAAAAAAAAGTTAAAAAAAATTTGGCGCAAAAATTAAAAAAGGAAAAAAAAAAGCTTATAACCGACGAACAACTTAACCTCGTAACAAAAAAGGTTATAACCTTTTAAAAAAAAATACCAAACTAAAATAATAATTAAAAAAAAACACTTTTACGTTTTATCCAAAAATCCCGATACCTTTCTTTAAAATACCTGCTCCTTATCCGCAAACTTTTACCCTTCTTTTATTTGGTTAAAAACAAAAAAAAACGATATATTTTTTTACCATAAAATACCTAATATTAAAAACTATAAGCCACTTACTTTTAAACCTTACGATAAATCCATAAATATAAAAAAATTCCTAATTAAAGCTAAATTTACCTCAAATAATACGAAAACTTTTTAATAAAAAATTACTAAAAATAATGGCCATTTTCCAGTTATTCGCTAAAAAAGTATTCGATTAATTCGAGCCCATTTTTAATAATTACCTAACGAATTTCCTTAACGATTATCTAACCGCTATTAACTATATTTTTAACGATTATGGGAATTTCGAAAAGTAAATACGAACCTTATATAAAAATATAAACAAATAACAATATACGGTTAAAAAAATATAAGACCTAAAACAAACCATATTAGCCGTTAAATATATAACCGAATTTAACCGTTTTATAACCATGTTTAAGTTACCCTAGGGTACGTTATTTTTTTCCTTTTACGATAGCCTAAAAGGATTAATTAAAAACGAAATATTTAGAATATCCAAAATTAAATCCTTTAAGAAATATACCGATAAAGTTATCATTTCCGACCGACGTATTTTTAATCGATACCTTAAAAAAAAGTACCGGCAGACGAAATAATAATAAACGTTTTAATAATAATAATAAAAAAAACAAATCTTAAAAAGAAACTAATATTACTTTAACGGAATCTAAAAAAAATAAGTCTAAAGTTAAATATTTTAACTATAACAAAAAGGGCCATTTTAAAAGCAAATATTATTTTTTATCGAAAAAAGAAAATTCCCAAAAAAGTTTTTAAAAAGATAAAATTCCCTAACCCAAAAAAAAGATCCGTACGGCCGAACGAGATATAAATAGCAAAAAAAAGGATATAAAGGAAATAAACGTTACTTTTGCCAATTAGGAATTTACGGTTATTATAACTTATAAAATCAAAAATAACGACCCAAATTATGAAAATTATATTATTTGCAAAAGTATTACGGCCAAAACTTATAAATATTATTTAGGATAAATTAGCTTTAAGATAGCTATTACGTTAAGATATATTTATTACCTTAATATATAAAAATGTAAAATATACGACCAAAACGGTTAGTTACGAAAAGATTTCGATAATTATAAATAATTATCCCTTAAGTATTATATTTTTCCGGAATATATAATATATCCTAAACTAGCAAATAATTATAAATTTCTATATTTTACTACTTATTATAATTATAACTACTTTATTTATTAACGAACCAAAAAAATAACGATTTTTGGCCGGGATATAACGAAAGAACGTTTATAAAACTAAACGATAAATATAAATATACAAAAACCCTTTAATGGCCAGATTATCCTAAATTTAATTATTTATACCCCGAATTAAAATAAAGCCAAAATGCCATAATATAAGGATGTTTATATTACGCGCTAATATCTTACGACAAATACGATTTCCTAGCTATAAAAATACCCCTTTCGAGAATCTACCCTTCCGACCTAATAATTCGCAAAATACAAAACCCAAAAAAAAGCCAGAAAAAAATAATTATCTTTAAGTGCTAATTCGGCAACAAAAAATGGTTTAAGTATATGGATAACCATTATACCAAATATGCAACTAGGAAAGCGCGCGAATAAAAACGCCTTTTAACCCCTAAAGTATATTAGCTAAAAAACGGCAAAAGCCTTCGAAAATAAGGTACCGAAAAGCCCTTTTATATAAAACCTTATACGAAACAAAAAAAGGAATACGGAATTAAATCGAAATTTTAATTTACTATGGAAATAAAATATTTAATGCCATAATCGATTTCGGAATAAAAAAAAAACTTTATTTTCCTTAAGATAATTAAAAAATATTAAATCCCTTAAAAATATAAATAACAATTATATAAACTTCGAATAATTAATAAAACCTATTTATAATAACGGTTAAGTTTTCCGAAAAATTAAAAAGCTTAAGGTTTAAATATAAAAATATATAAAAGAAATTATTTTCGATATCGCCGACATCTTAAAATACGATATTATTTTAAAAATACCGTAACTTCGTTATAACAATTTACGGATTAATAAAAAAAAACGTTTTTATAAAATTTGTTATATAATTAAAAAAACTAAAATTTCCAACCCCATAATAATAATACCTTTTAAATATTAACGGTTTAAAAAGCTGTTTAAGGAACGAACCCGAAAAGAATTACCAGATCATAATTAATAAAATTATAAAATTTTTATTAAAAAAAATATTACTTAAACCTTTATCAAATTTATTATATAAATTCTAAAAAAATTAAGGTTTTTTGGAAAAGTTTTTAACGAAATCTTAAAAAAAATTATATTTAAGAATTTAAATTATTTACAAAATATCCAGTTATAATAATACCAAAAATAAAAAATAATAAAATTAAGATGGATAAAAACGGAAATCTTATATACCGACGAATATATAATTATCGATAATTAAATAATATTATTATTAAAAACGGATATTTTTTAACGTTAATAAATATTATAAAAAAACTATTAATAAAACTAAATAATTTATAACTTTAAATCTATCAAACAGTTATTACTTAATTCGAATAACTAGAAACGAAAAATAAAAAATTACTTTTAAGATTATTTATGGGCATTATAAATATAAAGTTATACCTTAGGACTTAATTAACGTTCTTACTAACTTTTAACATATACTTATTATTATTTTATAAAAACTTCTGAATAAATTCGTTTTTATTTACTTAAACGATCTTCTTATTTATTCGGAAACTTTAAAAAAACATAAAAAATATATCGTTTAAATACTAAAAGTTTTTAAAAAAACTAACTTACTTATAAACGCGGAAAAAAATATTTAACATATTCAAAAATTAAACTTTTTAAGTTTGATTATTATTCCGGAATAAATTTAAATCCAAAGTTTTAAATTAAAAATTATTAAAAACTGGTAAATTTTAAACAAAGCTATTATTACTAACATCCGTCAAGTTTTGGAATTTACCGGCTACGTATAACCCTTAATCCAGAATTATAGCAAATTTACCAGTCCCTTAATTAAACTTATTACTAAAAAATACGACGGAAAAAAATTCGAATTTTTAAAGGAAATAAAAGAAACTTTCCAAAAAATTAAACATAAAATTATTAACGTCTTAATAGTTAAGTTACCAAATTATAACAAAAAAAACGACTTAAAATAAAAGTTTTAAATTATGCCTTTAAAATAATTTTAAAATAATTAAAAAATAATAAAAAATGGTACCTAATAACATACTTTTTTAAAACTTTTAAGGACGCAAAATTTAAATATCTTATTTACGATAAGGAATTATTAACAATTATTTTAACAGTTAAAAAATAAAAACCGTTTTTTAATTAAATAAAGGAATTATTTAACATTTATTTAGATTATAAAAATTTTCTTCAATTTATAATAACTTAAAAATTAAAAAACTTTCTGATCTAAGTTTAACTTTAAAATTTACCATATTAAAGGCAAAAAAAACATTTAAACGGATATTTTAACCCGAAAAAAAGATTATAATTCGAAAGTTTTTAAGCGTTATATATAAATATTATATCGTAAGGACGATAAAATAATATAATTATATATAACCTTAAAATAATTTATTCCAAAAAAATTAACCTAATTTAAAAACTTTTACGATTTAAAAGAATAAAAAAAAATTAAATAGCTAAAAAGAAATAATAAAAACTAACTATTATTTTGCGGCAAAATTTATATCTTCCGATAATAATAAAAAGAATTTATTAAAGAATTCCATAAAAACCCTTTATATAAATACCAAAAAATATTTAAAACTATTAAATAATTATAAAAAAAATTCGGTTTTTAAAAGATCCGTTAAATAATTAAACAAATAATTAAGGATTATAACGTTTATAATAAGGTTAAAACAGCCCGTTACAAACCGTATAATTTGTTATAATTTATAAACATACTTAATAAAATATAAAATACCATAATTTAAGATTTTATTATAAATTCCTTATATCGAAAAACCCCGTTATTAAAATCGAATATAATATAATATAAATAATTATTAATAAATTTACCAAATATAAATACTTTTTATTTTTTAAAAAAACCGTAATAATAAAACAGCTAATTTATATCTTTATTTGATATTATTTCGATAAATACGGAATACCAAAAAATCTTTTTTAATCGGAATAAATTTTTTATATTTAAATTCGGTATTAATTTCTTAAAACAAATTAATACCAAATTAAAATTTTCGATAACTTATTATCTTTAAATAAATAATTAAACAAAACGATTAAACTAAATTTTAAAATAATACTTTCGAAATTACGTTATTTATTAATAAAGTAATTAAATTAAACTTTTATTATTTATATAAATAACTTATAATACGTCCGTTAATAAAAATATAAGTATATTACTTTATACAGTTATATATAAACGTAATATAATAACCTAACGACCAGAATAATGAATATATAAAATATTAATTATTACTACCATATTTTTACGAATAAAAATAAAAATAATAAAAATCAAAATAATATAAATTAAACTTTAAATTAAATTACGATTTTTATTAAAGAAAATAACTTAATATTATAATAAAAAAAATTAAAAAATTAATTTTAACGAAAAAAGAAAAAATTTACTTATTACGCCAAAAATAAAACGTAACGTTAAATTTTTTTTCAATTAAAACAAAAAAGCTTAATAACAAACTTAATTTTAAAAAATTTAATCCGTTTAAAATTAAAAAGATTATTTTAAAAATTAATTCCAAACTATTATTACCTAAAACCATAAGAATATGCCTTATATTCCATATTTCCTTATTAAAACTAGCCCCAAAAAATACCCCGTTTAAAAAAAACTTTAAAATCGAAAAGGATAATAATAAATATAAAATCGAAAAATATTAAATTTTAAAGTAATTAAAAATAAAATCTAATACCTCGTTAAATAAATAAATTATTTACCTAAAAATAATACATAAAAACCATTTAAATATTTAACGAATACGATAAACCTGATTAAGAACTTCTACCGGCAAAATCCTAACCGACCGTTTCCAATACGGCTAAAGTCGTAAGCGATAACGGTCCCCCGCCCAAATCCAGGCCTTCGGCGTTCTAGCCGAAAAAAGTAAACGCCTTTACCGTAACATCTATTTCGGAAATAAACCGCGCTTATTCCGCCTTTATACGACGTTGCTTTTTTTTTAACCTTTTCCGTTTTTCTAATTAATCCAATTCCAAACCTTTTTTTAATATTTTTAAGGCCCTTTTTTTTAAAAAGGTTTTATTAAAAACGTAACTGTTTTAATTTCCTAATAAATTCTTTCGATTTTTTATTTTATTAACGCCGTAATTTAACTAACCTTTTTTTTATTACCTTTTAATTTTTTATCGCAATTTCTTAAAACGTTAAAAAATTATTTTCAATTTTTCGCTACTTTCGGAATAAACGATTTTAATTTTCGTTTACTTTTCTTAAAAAGTTCATAATTATAACGTTATAAAATAAACGTTAGTAATAAATATAACAATTATAACTTTAATTCCTTAAAACAAAACAATAATCGGTTTTGCTAAAACGAATATAATTAAAATAAAAAAATACCTTAATACCAAATATTTTTATCGAATTAATACGAATATTACGAAAATCGCGTTAATTCGAACGTAGTTTTTTTTTTTTTTTTTTCCTTTTAAATACGACTTATTATAATAAAGTCGGCTAAAGAAAAGGTTAAAAAAACTCTTTTAACAGATAATAAAAAAGTTACTTACGGTTTTATTTTTGGAATAAAAATTTTTAAAAAAGGGAAATAATATTATAATATAAAAACAAAAATTCTTAACTTTGGAAAAACTTATTTTCGGAAGTTTTTAAAAAAAGTTCCGACCGGGTAAACCTCGGACAAAAAAAACTTAATTTCCCCGCATTAAGGTTTAGGTAATTTAATTAATCTATATAATTTAAATAATTTGGAATTAAATTATATAAATTACATAAATCATATAAATTTACGATATACTTATTAAATCCAAAATAGATATATAACGATCGGTTTCCTATATAAATAACACCTATTTAATTTGGCTTTTTAACTATCAATCTAAACTTTTAATCAAAAGCAACTATATCGTTTTCTAGTTAAGGGAAAAGTCCGCAAATCTTTTTAACGAACACCCCATTCATTATACTATTATTGCCTGCAAATCAAGAACCCCCATTTCGGATACTGCTTTTACCTCCAGGTGGATGTATAACAGGTTCGTTACAATAATTCGAAAATAATTTCCGTTATAATATCCGTCGTAATAAAGAAAAACGATATTAAAAGAATTAATTTAACGAAAAAAAATTAAAAAAAAATAAAGTTACCGTTTAAAGAAAATTAGTACGTAAAAACTTTAATAATTTAAATAACTTTTTATTTTTATCTTTTTTTTAACTTATTTAATAACTTTTTAAAATAACAGAAAAAATATTATAATTTTTTTAATAATTCTTTTAATTTTAATAATTTGAACGGCTTAAATGAATTAAGTATTTACCCAAAAAAGGGAAAAAAATGTTAAAAATTTTAATAACTTTTTAAAATTTCGTTAAAAACGTTTTAATTCTTTCTTAAATAAAAAGATTTATCTAATAAGTTGGGCTAATTAAAGATTTTAAAATAATACCTTAAACCTTATATTTAAAGAAATTAACTACGAAAACGGTATAAAATTAAAGTAAATTAATTAATTACGTTTTACGAAAACTATTATTAAAATATATAAAAAGGTACGTTTTAAGTTAATGATAAGTATTAAAAAAGGAATAAAAATATTAAGGACCTTACGGAAAATTTATATAATAATAAATAAGTCCTGGTAAAGGTTCTTTTTTGGAAAAGATTTTGCAAAATTATATATAACGGAAAAAACCTTATATAATTTATTATTAAGTTCCAGAAATCTTTACGGATTAAATAAAGAAAGCGCTGCTGGGGCCGCCGAATTAGGCGGAAAGCGTCGCCTTTTTAGGCGGCTCCAGCGGTACGGAGAAACAGCAACAAAAAGTCGAAGGCGGGTACTATATACTTGGCCAGATCTTTTGCGTATGGTATTATTTGTACCTGGGATCTAGTTTCGGACCTTTGTACCAGTAAAACGTCCAACTTTAACTTCCTTCCTATTTATGTTTTTTATCGTTTATAATAAATCTATCCTTTATCATCCGAAGTTGGCAGATATAAATTATTATAATTGCTTTATTTTATATATGGTAATAATAATTTGCGTATTTCTTTTCGGCCTTTTTTTATTTACGTCGTTCGAAATAATCGGTCCTTTTATCCTTCGTCGTCGATAATTACTTATTTATTTCCGTGTTTTTAACCGAATAACCGCCAATCCGATAACCGTACCGTTACCTACGGACGTAAGTGGTTTATACGAAAATTACGTAATCTTTTTTTAACGTTTTACCGTCCGAAAAGCGTAAAATTAAGCCGTAAAATAAAAACGGACGTTTTCGGTTAAATAGTATATTATTTACCGGGCGTAATTAAGTAATATTCGTTTTATTAAGCCGAAATATTCCGAAGAAACCGAAATTAATATTAACGGCATTTTTAATAAATAAAAATAATACGCGAACTTATTTTTAAAAAAACTTTTTTTTGCAAATTTTTTATATCTTTAATTTTATTTGTACAAATATTATACCGATATATAATTTGGTAATTAAAAGGTATCGATGAAAGATTTTAAACGTAAAACGATTTAAGATTTTTTTTTTAAATATTTTTACGAACGTTATAATATTAAATTTTGGGATACCGGCGAAAAATATATCCGTTAATTCCAGCAGTTATATATAACGGTTAACGGCCGGTATATGGATAAAAATGATACCAAAAAAATAAATAAGGTACGGTTTATTTACTTTAATGTATCGATATATTTAATTAATTATTCGATCCGAATTATAAAATTTTTTAATATTTAATTAATACTATAAATACGTTTTGGTTTTTCGTTTCGGTTACCGGCTGCTTAATATCGATGATAAACTAGTATTTAACGTAAATAACTTTCGGCTTATTTTAACGTTTAATATTACGTATGATATGAATATATTTTCCGGTAAACGGTACCGTATTTAATTAGCTAGCTATTATTAGATTTTGTATTATATCGGAATATAATCTGCCAAATTCGTAGATAGTTAACGGAAAAAGTTAAAAAATAATTTTACCGAAAAATCTTTTGGTCGTAAGATTATTTAATTCTTTTTATCGCACGATAACGAACATTAAACGTTATTATTAAATAAAAATTTTAAATTATTTTTAAACTTTTTTTTTAAAAGATTATAAAACGCGAACCGTTTAAGGCCTTTTATTACGAAAATATTTAAATAATAATCGTACGGTATTTTGTTATTTAATAATATATACCGGTTATAATGATTATGTTTATTTATTATAAATGAATTAATAATAAATTTAAGCCGTATATTTTTGTTACGATTTATTTATAATATTAAGTAATTAAATATTATTTTAAATTCATAATTTTTATTTAGGATTAATTTTTTTTATTACCTGAAAACTTTTTTTTTACAGTTTTTATAATTTTCGTTTTCGTTTTATATAATAACGTATTTTATGCACCGAATTTAATAAATACGTTTATTATATTTAAATCGAAACCGCCGTAATATAAATAATGCATTCCGTTCCAATAAAAAATATTTAAATTAAAAACCCCGGTTTTCCGTGGGTATCTTAAAATGTTTTCTTTTAAAATTAAGGTTATATTATATTTTAAATTTAAAAACGATATTAATAATTAAAATTAAAATATAGGACATAAAAAAAATAAACCTTTAAGTTTATTAAAAAAAATGGCGCAAATATTACAAACGGTACGTTTCGTACTTTTTATTTGCCCAAAATAAAATGGCAAAAATAATTAATATTTATACGGATTTAGAAATTATGTTAACCGGATTTCGTTTTTAAAAAACGCGTTAAATTTTGTACGTAACCAAATAATGCGTTATAATTCTTAATTTGAAACATTTTACCGTACCTATTTAAATAAAATTGCCAATTTTAATCTTTAAAAACTTTTTTTAAAAAAAGAAAAAAAAGTTATTTCGATTATTTGTATACGTAAGCTTTACGTACGATTTTCGAATAATTTTAAATATAATATCCGAAAAAAAAAAAGTAAATTCTTTGCCGGATCCGGAAATTGTCGAGCTTAAAAGAAAACGTACGTAATTTAAGAAAGGCAAATACCGAATTAAAAGTTATGAAAAAAAGAAAAGGATCCGGAACCTTATTAAGAAAATTTGCATAAAGCGTATTTAACGTAAAAAGTAGGTTATTAAAAAATACCGCAAATATTATTTTTATAACCCCCTTATTTAAGATATTAAAAAATAAATAAAAAAAAACGAAAAGGAAAAGTATACGGAACCTATCGTCGATATTACTATCTTAAAATGCGCTAAATTAACGGAAATTGTTTGTTATTAATCCGATAACTTAATTAAAAACGAATTTTTTAAATAAAAAATTAAGGCTATCGATTTTATAATAATTTTATGCGATAAAAAAAAGACGATTAAAGGCGATCGTATTTAACGGAAGGTTAATATCTGCCTGTTTAATAAATTTGCGCCGTCCGAAACGGAAACCGAATTTATACCTAATTCCGACAGATTTTTTCTTTTGATATAAGTAACGTAATATTTCGATTATATTAGTAATAAACGAATTCTTTAAAAAGCGGGCCTTTATTTATTACCATCTTATTATTATAAATAATTATTTCGATAATTATCATTTGGTCGGACGTAAACGGGCTAAATAATACGGTAAAAAGAATTGGTATAAGTATTTTAAATATAAAAGTTTTAAATTTTAATATTTGGACTATTTCCGGAATTATATTTAAAAAATTTATGGTATTATTTTGCGATCGTCGGAGCCTATAAAACAAAAACGATTTCGTAAAATAAAACGTTACCGGATAGTAAAAGCTAAATAAAGGAACGATAAAAAAAATTAAATATTATAATTATTTTTAAATTACCTTTTTACTTTATTTTTTTACGTTACGATTTAATTTAATAAGTTGGATTATAAGTTTATAAACGTAATTTTATAAATTTATTACTTTAAAAGATTTCTTTAAAATATTGCCCGGTTTATTCATAAATAATATTCGGCTTATTACAGCTAATTATGTTTTCATCTAATCAAGTTAAACTTTTCTGCCGGCAGAAAATATAAATACGTATAAGTAGAAAAGAAAATAAGTACCGGCAGAAAGGAAAATAAGTACCGGCAGAAAGGAAAGTAAGTACCGGCAGAAAAGAAAGGAAATACCGGCAGAAAGGAAAATAAGTACCGGCAGAAAAAAAAGTAAATACCGGCAGAAAAAAAAGTAAATACCGGCAAAAAAAAAAGTAAATACCGGCAGAAATAAAAATAAATAGCGGTAAAAAAACGGCTCCGGATTAGCGAAAAAATAAAAAAACCTTGGTTAAAAGGTTTACCGACCGAAATTAATGCTTACGTTTATTTATTAAAAATTTTCCGTTAATAACTTATTTAAACGTAAATAGTAATATAATTAAAAATTATATAAAAATGTTTTAATTATTTCTTAAATCTTTAATTTTTTATTATTATTATTATTATAATAATAATTATTTCGTATTATTTCGATTATCAAAATATTTTCGTTACGCTTTTATTTTTTCCCGTTATAATTTAACAACTTTTCGACCGTTTAATTTAATTAATATACCGTTATAATAATCATTTGATAATATTCCGATTTTATGCCGTAAATTGTAATCTTGTATTTAAAACGGCGGTCGTTTTATAAATTTGGTATGATAAAATTAAAGTATAGGTTTATAGATAAATTAATTATAATTATCGTATTTACGTAATAAAACCATTAAATTTAAATTTTATAAATATAATATAATTTTTTTCCTAATATTTTCGAATTTTTCTAAATTTTGTAAAAAATTTCTTTTATTAAGGAATAAAAATTCAAATTTAACTTTATTTACCATTTATTATTCGGAAATATCTTTTTCCGTAATTTATTAACTTCTGGAATTAATAGCTAATAATAAGCTATAAATTTCTTTTTTGCCTTTTTAATAAAATCCTTTTTATTAAATATTTATTTATTTTTTAAATCCGCTAAAAAATAATACGTTACCGGATCCATAACGAACCTTTTTTAAATTTTTAATAAAATTAAATCGGTAATACGTAAGTATATATAGTTAATATACTTTTATAATAAATCTTAATTCCGGCCGTATTTATTAAACTTATATACTTAAAGCGGCATTTTTTATATATTTTTTTAACCTTTTTACGCGTATGGATTTGTTGTATATTTTTAGTGTTAATTTACGAAATATATTTTTAACGTTTTTTTTATTATCGGCGGAATATTTTCCGATTATTATTTTCGATTTAGCCCCGCTTATATCCGAATGGTTTTAATCGGCTACGACCGTATTTTGTACGGGGTCGTAAGGGCTGGTTTGGAATTCCAAACCGAAAGCTTTGGATTCGTTATAGTTATTATTATATTTTTTGTTCGTTTTATTTTTAAATTTCGTTATTCTTTTTTTCGTTAGTATTTTTTATCCGTACCTGCCGTATTTTTTAGTATACTTTTAGCAAGTAACCCGGTTTTTGATATAATTAATTTTAAGCCGCCGGTATCTATCGTACGGAGGTTATATACGAATTCCGTTATTTAATTTTTCGATTTTCGGTATTATTAACGTCCGGTTTTTTTCGTCTGAATTCTGTACTGCCGAATCGATTCCGGACGGACGATTATCGGACGGTTATTATAATATTATTATTAGCGATATTTTGGCCATAATAAATACGTTTAACGAATTTGCCAAAAAGAAATAATAACTTAAAGGTTAAATAAAAATAAGAAATTATTGAAACAAATCGGTACATAAATCGGAATTCCGGTTAACTTATAATCGGAATTAATTAATAAGTTAAAAACTTAATTTAAATATTACTTTTAACAAACGGTAGTTAATAATGGTTTTTTTCCGAATCGTTAATTTATAACTAAGTTACCGGTTATTTTTTATTATTTAATTGGTTAAGTTTATTAAAACCTTTGGCCGTTTTTTAACGGTTTTAAGAATTCCGAATTTAACGATTTTATTTTTTTTATATACTTATTTCGGTATAAATATAAATCCGTTAACCGTTCCGGATATTATAACTTTTTAATCGTTTTCGTTAATTTTAACTTTATTATTCTTTAGGGAAAATTAATAAAACCAAAAGCCGGTTAGCAAATTAATTAACGTAAATTAATTCGATTTAGATTTAATAAATTCGATAATATTAAATTATATAATAAAATTGTTATTAAACGTATTTTAAAGGAGGGTTATTTTAATTTAACCGTTAAAAATATTTTTATGGCCTTAAAAATACGAAGTTCTATAAAGTTTGCGCTAAATTTACTATAAGGTTTTTATATTTATTTTAAACTTTTTATTTTATGGTTAATTATTTTAAGAATCTCGTATACTTAAAAACAATCAGAATTTATAATACTTACTTACGTATGTATTAATTAAAGCTAACGTTTCGGATAATATTTCTTTATTATTTTAAATTAACATAAATTTTGTTAAATTAATTTTCGATAAAAAATTAATAAGTTTTTTATTATCTAACAGTTAATATTAATTCGTATTCGTTTATATAAAAGGAAAATAATAATAAAGTTATATTTAAACTGGCTTAAAAAAATTATATAAAGTTATCGACGTAACGAAATATTTCCTTAAGAAAAAAAAACCCTAATTATTAAATATCGGTTAATTTTTCCTTATGGCAATAATTTAAGATGTATATATTTAAAAATTATAACGTTCCCTTTTTTTTCCTTTTTTTTCGATAATATTCCGTATATAGGTTATTTGTAACGTATTTAGCTTAAGATGGAAAGGTTACGGTATATTATTAGGAACGTGACTAATTTGGCTACCATTATCGGCAGTTACGTTTTATTTCCGTTTATAAAATGGGACGTCCAAATTATACGTTATAATTTTGTTTTTGTTTCGTATATAAACAAAATGCTTAAATAACTTTAAACATAAACAAAGTAATATAATAATAAGATTCGTATAAAGAAATAAGGTTCGGCTCGTATTCCGGCTAAGGTAAATGCTTTTGTTTTAATCCGTATAAACGTTACTGGTATAAGCGCTAACGGAGGTTACGTATATAACGTGCTTATATATATATATTTTAATAAATAAAACGGTTAATATTTATATTAAGTATATATATACGAATCCGGCTTATTTAATAGATATAAATTTATATATTATATTTTTAACGTTAATATTCGGAAAAACTTCATTTAATTTTGATAACTTAAAATTTCGAATATTTTAAAAAGTGTTATTAAATTATACGTAAAACCCGCGATTTATTATAACCAAACGGTAAAAAGATATTTCTTAAATAAGAAAATATTTTGCCGTAATATATATATATTAACGTAAAAATATTAATATATTATGAAGCGTTTTAATTTATACCTTAAGCAAAAGATTTACTTACGTTTATAACGTTATTAATATTTAGATACGGCGGAAATTACCGAACCTTTACCCGGGATATTATTAACGCAGCGGAAATGTATATATATTTTTAAAGATAACGAATTTTACCTTTTTTTTTATAATTTATTACGTTTCGATATTTCGATTATAAAAAAACAGGTTATAAGTTTTTTATATAAGTTACTAGGGCCTTTTAGTATACTTTCGAATTCGAATTCTTTACGCACAATTTTGCAAATTACGAAAATCCGTTTAGTAATTAAGTTCGATTAAAAATAACCTTTTATTATAACTATCAAAAGTTTTTAAAAATAGTGTTATAAAAAAAGAAACGAAATAGTTAAATAATTGTATAAAACGTTTAACGGTAACGAAATACCGGATAAAATATTGGCCGAAATAACGGTATTTTTTAATAAAAATTTCGAAATTTGGAATAAAGATTCATATAAATTAGGTAAGGTAAATCGATCTTTTTTTTACTTTTTGTTTAATACCTTTTTATCAAGAAAACCCGTTAAATTTAACGTTTGCCGATTACGAAAATAATACTTACTTAATTTTACGGCCTGTTTTTATATTAAGGTTATTGTTAATAAAAATATAGCTAAAACGTTTTTATATACCGTTAAATATATAGCGGTAATATTATTTATTAAGTTACCTAATTAATTATGTATAAAAATTATCGTAAACGTAAGCTGATAAACGGCCTTTTAAAATTACTTAAGCTAAATAAAAACGATATATACGGTATTATAAACTTTTTTCGGGTTATATATTTAATAATTATAATATGTTTCGGAAATACGTATAAAATTTATTTAATAATATTTGGTTTTATTTTTTTGTAAAAATTATGGAAAAAAATTTTATAAACTTTATTCGTAAAAATACCGAAACGATTATGAAAGTTTTGCTGATACCGTATATTAAAAAAACGTAATTTCGTAATATTCTTTTCGAATTTTAAAATACGGCTGGTATTATTTTAAGCGTTAATATTAAGTTTTTCGTAAATTACGAAAACTTATTAAATATTTTAAACTTAATTCGACAAAAATAAAATTAGTTATTTAGTAACTTACTAAACGGCTATAAATATTTGCTTATTTTACCAGATAAATAATATCGGTTACGATTTTAATTTTTTACGAAATTAATTAATAAGCCTAAATATTTAAAATAACTTAATACCGTTTGCATTAAATAATTCGTTTTAAATATATATATTTTTAAAAACTTATAATTAATAAAAATATTTAAAAATAAAAATAAATATGGTATTAAAATTTTTAAGGCAAGTTTTTTAACCAATTTTTAAAAAAAAGTTATCTTAAATTAATGCTTACGTAACCGCTTATAATATTATATAAGGAAGTAAGTAATTTTTATAAGTATTAATTACTAAATAAATATCCGTTATTAGAAAATTAAAAATAAATATATATTATGTTAAATATTAATATTTTTATTAAATAATTTTTAATAACTTTAATATCAGCTTTTTATAATCCATTTAATTTTGGATATTAATCCAAAATAGGTTAAAGCCGGTAGAAAATGTTTATTATAGGTATTAAAGATATTCCTAAAACGTAACGATTGGAACCTTTTGCGGTATCCGAATTTTCGGCTTTTTATTAGGCCGATTTTTTTTTGCGAATAAATTACGTATGTTGTTTGTTAACGATATTATATCGCCAATCGATTTTAACTTTTTATGTTAAGTTATGTAAAAATATTTGCGATAATTAGCAAATTTAAATTTTAAACGAAATATAATATATATTATAAAACGTACAAAAATAGATATATTTGTTATGGAAAGTTTTATAAACGACCGAACTTTTGCGACGTTTTTTTTAAATCGGCCTAATAAGAACTTTATTAATATAGGTTTTCGGGAGGATTATAATTTTTTTTTTCAAAAAGTTATTATAAAATTTTTAAAATTAATACGTTTTTATAAATTAATTTTATACCGTTATATAGGTTTATACTTAAAAGCGTAACAAATTATATTATCTAAATTAGTTTTGTTATAATCCCGCGATATATTAGCATTATTAATTTTTTGCTATAAATAATATCCGGGGTAATATTTTGCGAATTAAGCAGCCGGAAATAGTTATTAAAGTTTGTTTAAATGTTTGTTAGTATAATAATAATTATTTACGATTTCAGGTTTAGATTATTTATAAGCAAAATATCCTAATATATTTTAAAAATAACGTAAAAAGTTTTTAACGTACTATTAAAGTATTTTTATCCGGTTTTCGTGTTATAACGGACGAATTATTATATAAAGATTTCGTAATTTTATGCTTATTATAAGCGATTAATTATGTATACGAATTTAGCTTTTTAAAAACGTTTAACGAAATCAAAATAAGGATGTTTTTAATATTTCCGGAACGATAGTGGACCTTTTTTTAGGATCAGATATTTTCCGTAGGCCGTATTATACGAAAAAAAGCCGGTTTGAAAAAATAAGGATATATTTTAAAATTTATTTAGGAACCTCCGGATTAAGCCTGTTTAAGTAATTTTTCGTTAAAGTAATAATTTCCGACGTGAATTATAAATTAGCTTATTTACGACCGGGAACGTTATATTTTTCTTTTACGAAAAGATTTATGGAACTTAAAATTTATTACCTAAAATAATTATACGGTTAAAATTTAAAAGGTTATCGGCAGTTGTTTTTTTTTTACCGAAGTTAAAATTAAGTAAAACCGTTACGATATAATAAATTTTTTGGCCTAAAAATTTTTAACTTTATGCGGAAACTTAAAAAAGCTAGATATAATTAATAGGTTCGGATATATAAAGGCAATTATAGCATAAGTACGTTTTTCTCCGATATTAAAAAATGCGGTAGGAAGGTGGGAAATGGCTTTAAAATAGAATAAATTTTATAATTTTTTAAAAAAACGGTTCTTATTTATGTTAATACTTCCTCTTTTTTTACGTATTATAAATTCGGAAATATAAGTACGAATATAAAATTCTTTTACGATATAATACGGGTATTCGAAAAGTAATCGCGATAATATTTAATACCAGGAATAAGAACTTATTTTTTTAACCGGATATGCGAAAAAAAAAAAAATAAGGTAATTTTTTAAAGATATTATTTAACGTAAAAAGAACGATTTTTATTAAGGCAAACTATATTTTTTAGTTGCAATAAGTATTTTACCTTTTAACTTTTAATTCTTAATATAATTATAATTAATAATTCTAATTATTCTGGGGATTAATTTAATTCCTTAAGGCAATCCGTAAAAATAGCAATTAATATCGAAAATCGGTAGCAGAAAATAATATTAACCCATTTAAAAAAGGATGGTATTTAAAGAAAGGTAACGTGATCGTATTATATTAATTTTTTTTATATTTATTCGTTTTAGTATATCGCTTTTGTTCGTAATATTTGCCTAAGTTTATTTATAAAAAAATGTAAGTTATTAAGCTATATCCTGTTTTCTTTATTAAGCGAACCAATTTCCTTTAATTTCTTAATTCTTTATATAGCCTATATAACTACAAGCTGTATATATAACCAGATTTTTATATCTTTTCGAAATAACCCTTTTTTACAAAAGTATTTAATAACTTTCTGCCTACAGAATAACTTATTAAAATCTAACGTTATAGTAACTATAACATTATTAAACCTAATATGCCACCTTTTAAAGCTAATTTCGGCGCGGATATTTTAAGGATTTAATAATACGAAACCACGATTTATTAAAATCCCGTTAACGTATTCGCAAATTGTAACGTCGTTCTATATAAAATTACTTAATATAACATCGAATATTATAATATCGTTCGTTCGTAGCTTAAGGCAGGAATTTATATTTTTGTTCGAATTGCTTAATAAGGCCGATAGCTATTATTTAGACCATCTTTAAAAAAATTCTATTTATCTATATATATATATATCTAAGGGAACGTTAAAATAACATTTAATAATAAGCTATTATTTGGTTAACGCGAATAATATTAATTTTAGCCTTTAGTTTCCTACCCAAACCCGGAATACCTAGTTTTGTTTTCTAACAGCCAAACTTAGCCTGATAATTTTTAATACCTGCCCTTATTTCGATGAATGGCAACCTTTCCTTTTATTGCTAGTATCTAATATCGTTTGTTATAAAATTAAACATAAGTACGGAATTATATATCTATAACGAAAACCGTTTTATGATCGATCCGTAGCCGAGGATATATTTTTTTACATCCTTTAAAAACTTAATAAGCCGAAAACTTACGTCCGGTTATATCTAGCAGCATTTAATAATCGGATGCCATTATAACGTTATAAACATACCTATACGATGCAAGGTTGATATAGGTTCAAGCCTTATTTTCCAGGCTGAGCCAAATATACAGAAAATCATTACACATATAATCCACACGATAAATACTATACCCAGTATCTTCGAACACGATAACTAATTAATGGTTTTTACGGTTAAGATAGATTATATACCTCAATCCCATAAAACCTCACTCTAAAGCAGACTGCTGAGCCCCCGTAAGCACGCAATTTCTCGACTGATGTCGGCTTGGGAGGCTCACATGCGTGGTTGCCGATAAGCTTCGACTCTGATAAATACCTATACGATATATAGGAACTTTTTATTAACTATATCCCGTTTAAAAGTTTTCCCAAAAAAAAAATTTTTAAATTAACGGAAAAAACGGTTTTTTAAAAACTTAAATATTTTTTCGTTATCTGTTAACTTTTTTAAGCATTCGGGGTGCTTACCGTTTAGGAAACAAAAATGGTTAATTTAAAAGACGCAAAAGTATCGTATTAAAGCTAATAAATCTGGATTAAACGGTATCATATCCTTTAATTTAAAGCCGAAATCGAAATTATACATATTTCGCTTTAATATTAAGGATAGCGCGTTAATTAAGCGTTTGCCGGTATTTACATACCCTTAAGCGGGCCCAGCCGGCTGAAATTTAAACTTATAATTTTTCTCTAAATAATCCTTGGCCCACTGGTAAGTCAGGTTAACCGTTTCCCCGGTAATTATAAGAAATAAGCCGTACATTTCAATAGCCGCCTTTACAACATCGGGTGGTAAATTAATAAGTACGGCAAGCTTAGAGTGACACAGCGGGCGGAATGCGAGAGACGTAGCCACCAAGACCGTCTTACAGTCCTGAGGATCGATCATTTTCCCACTCTCAATCCTGGCGTTGCGGGGGTGGAGCTCGCTAGCAGCGGATACTTCGGCTCTATTCGCTTCAGGGGCGTGGGGGGACCGAAACGCTATAAGCGCGCCAATGTCGCATAACACCATATGTACAACGGAGGGGTGCTTATTTACGGATCAGATGATAAGATACAATCTCTGCCTTTGATAACGTGCAAAAGAACTCTCAAATCAGTGCAGAGTCAGGTCGTTTTCTCCCAGGCTGCTCTGCCCAGGACTCCTGTTATAGTTTTGCAGGTGGGCCGGAAGGTGGTTCGTCCACTTTGGGGGGGCCAGTCACATCGTGCCGACTGCTGCCTACTGAAAGAGTGCGTCTAGACTTTCCTATTGCTGAAAATAAACTGCGAATGCGCAGGACATCTCGTGCGTGGCACTGGTGATTTACCATGTTGAGGCTCGTTGACGGGTATTTCCAACCCCTCGCGGAACACATAAAAAGGAAGCAGGCCGCCTCCCGCCCAACCCCCCCCCGGGAGATTTGACCTGTTTCTCAATTACCGTATTGCTTGCCATTAAAGGGCCTGGAATGCGGCTAATTTAATGCAATTGAATTACATTCCATTCATCTTAAACTTTAATGACACCTTACTTATAGCATCTATATCATAAAGTTCATAGGGGAAAAAACAAAGGGAGCTAAACGTTTTCGGTGCCAAGTCTCTAATAAATACCACCTTCGCCTAGCTATTGAAATCAGCACTCATCCGTATTTCTTCTCACGGGCAGCCTTTGCAATAAGGTAAGCAGGGTAATGCTAGCTTAAAATCCTTGCTCCGAATAAGCCTATTAAGCAAGACGTCGTATCTAGGCAACCTATCAGATATGGGTAATCCCTCACGATAGCGCCACAGCAGCGCCACGGTGTGTAAAACATCGTAATAAATGGAATGAATCTTTCCAGGGAACAGAATTTGTTAGATTGGAAAAGCTAGAATAACGTTGTTGTGGCATGGCCTACTAGCGAGCGCAGTGAATAGATTGGCGTTACTGAAGCGATTCATCAAATACGATCTGTAATTATAAGCTTGGCTTGGCCGTAATAGCTGAAAGCAGAAAAGTCCGAATTGTTATCGTTCCTGTTACGTAGGAACGCCACCTAAAGATGAAAGACTTCACGGGTTTCAAGGAGTAAGCTCATAAACATTCCTCGCTCTTTGTTTCCGACTAGAATCCTACTGATCTGCAGTGCAAATCCTAACGTCCCCTTCAGGGTTGCTGAGGTAGCTGGAATGGTTGATCAGATAGGGACTTCTTATTCGCATTTCTTCCACCGTTTATATCCTTGCTATATATCTTCTGGTGCTCTCTGGCATATTTGTGCGGCTCGAAAACTGTTTTTTGGGAAATCTTGTCATACTGTTCCAATAAAAACCACTTCTGCTTTTTCTTTGCATTTTATGGAGGATCCTCGAACGATATTCCCCCAACGGCTCTTGCTGTGGAATGATGGCATGCGTGATGTCCATTACGGCGGAACACCCGCAACAACCCAACCCCTTAGGGGAATTGACGGGCAATGCCAGGGCGCCGAGCAAGGACATTTGCCATGGCACAGAGTCATCCCCGTCCCCATTATACTTCATCCCACCGATCGTCCCATCACAAGGCTTGACATTAATATGGAGGACTAATCGTCAAAGTGTAAGTTTTGTTCCATTATTACAAGATCAAGGTGTACGGGTAATACTGATGCGCCTTCCGAAGAACCCTATATACGCACATAAGCGTCTTGTAAATTATCGTATGAGGGTGCTAGAAAAGGAGCATGAGAAGGAAGCACTGATATGGCCTGCATGGTTAGAAAATGCTTTCCTCGACGGTAAGTTAAAGCAGCCCTAATTTTTTTCTCCCAAAGAAAGAATACGATTGTAACCGACGGACGCGATAGCTTTATTGTTAGTCCCACAAATGGGTCGACTTAAGTTCAGTTGGAAATCGATCATGTACGGCCGAAATATGCTAATTGCAGAGTACCTCTGGAATCACTACTGGCATTTTTATCCACCCCAAAATGGAGAGCGCATACCCGACAGGAAGCAGAGGAAGAGACATCCCATGTATAGGAATAGGAAGCAAGTTTCAAGTCACATTCAAGTCCTCAGAGGTTTCTTTGCAACACTCGTCACATGTAAGGCAACTCCAACACAGGCGCTAACGTTTACCAACTAACATGTTATACAAGCTCACTTTATATTACCAACCAAGGAAGATATCGATGACCATCGGCCATTTGTGAAAGAAGACGAGAATCCCAAGGCATTTAGGAATAACCAGGTTCTGATCTCGATAGCCAACGGCTACCTTCCTAACGAACGGCCGAATTACGAGTACTTTGCTCGCCTGTTAGATGTTGACAACGACGTTTTCGTCCGGCCTAAGCAGTGTTGGATGTACGTATCTTCCTACGGAGTAACTCCCCATAAGGTTTATGGTACTTCCAAGGGCGATTTGTCAACAAAGAAATTGTTCGGCCATACGCCTGATGGTAACAGTCTGAGCCAGGCCGACTACCCTCAGGCCGACTACCCTCAGGCCGACTACTACCCTCAGGCCGACTACCCCCACTTCGGGTTGAATAACAGGAAGGACTACAAAGTGCTCCTGAGCACCGGTGGTCATTCTACCATTCTTTTACACGAATATACGAGAACACTTTCGCAAAGAGGGTCCTCCTCAGTCAGGAATATCTCTGATAAATGGCGTGTCCTTTTTCCAGAATTCCGAAAGAGGTTGGATGCCGCCCTCAACGATACATTACCGTCACAAGAACAAACATCTCGTTGTATTGTGGGCCCTTGCGACACTTTTCACCTTGAAGTTGCACTCGATCTGCATTCCAATCCCAAGTTTCCTGCTGGTTCAAAACTCAATGTTGTGGTCGAGCTAAGCGTCTCAAGGCCAGACCTGTACAATCACGCTTGGAAATCTGTGACGTCTGTTATTAAGCCAGATACGCTATGTCTATCGGACTCGGAGCCCAAACTCTGGGATCATAGTGAGCCCGTCCATATAACCTTTTCGCACACGGCAGACTGTAACGGCATTCAGGCAGCTGGCGGTTGCTGTAGCTGCGGGGGTGGCCATGAATCTCTCCGTGTGCCTTTTCCCGCAGCCAACTGGGTAAGCACCTTAGCTAGGCTTGCGCCGTACCTTGACGCCGATAAGGAAAGAAAGGAAGGAGAACAGTCGTTCTGCGAAGCGGACCAGACGCTACCTCGTACGCAGCGCGGCGCAGTTCCGGGGGAAGGTGAAGATGATGAGTCTCTAGTAGGCAAAACCCTAACGCTACGAGAGCTTCTCGAACGGGTCGCCATGTATCAAGAAATCTGGTCTGTGCCGAAAGAATGCGGTATCAAGGTCAGCGATAACCATCTCGATGCGCCGCGCAACAACTGGACCCGGCGCGCGGTCCTCTTATGGAGCTTCAAGCCCGCAGCCGAACAAACGAAAGGAAGGAAGATTGATACGGCAGCTGCGGGCACTACCTGGAGGTTCCTTACCAAGGTAGACCCGACATCTGAGTACCATCAACAGCGGGCGTACCTCGGCGGTACGCCCCATGTTAGCCGCAGCTCTGTCTCATCCTCCATTATGAAATACGCGCACCATGCTGGAAAGGAGGTTATCGGAGTCCCTTTCAACAGAGATTGCGATAATGTAAGCGAATGCATGGTCCCGGACGAGCGATACGCCTATGTCACCGGTTGGGATCTGTCTAGCGACTTATCAAACAGACTAGCAACCCCTTTGCTAGCCGAGCCGTTCCAATCGAACAATTACGTACATAGCCTTGACAATCTGGCTGGTACAACTGCGCTGTGCAATGGCACCTTGCATTGTGATCCCAGTCATCTATCTTATTCGGGGCCCGGAAATACGTTCACAGGTACCGACACGATACTCGACCATGTTATGGCGGTAGCCGCGCCAGTTGACTGCGCCAGCGCTAGCCTACCGTGGGCGGCCCAGGCTGATATCCCGGGAGTAGATGGAACACAATGGTCAGCCCCTTACGTGAACGATAGTCAGCTCCAAGCATCCTTTCGTTCGGCGGATATAAGCGCCATGATAACAACCGCTATACCTTTGGGGGACGTTAGGCATCAATCTCGGCAACACCTCACGACGAATTGCAATTACCAATCCACCTTAACTGCATGGAATGATATCGAAGATATGAGGACGGTTATTAATATGACCACGGCCGACAAGGGTGGATTTGAAACGATGGCCGGCACTTACGCCATGCTGGAGAACGAACATTTGTCGCGACGGGGCCGCAAACGGCGGCGTGTTGATAGCCCCGAGGCCGACGTAATCAGGGAGCTCGATGCCTTCTATGAGAATGTGATCCCGTAAACCGCTACGAGTCCGTCGGCCAGCGACGGCTCCTTATATACATAAGCGCGGGCCAGGCGCCCTAGCAAGATACAGCTAAGATACAGATGCTGCCAGCAACAGGGAGGCGTGGCAATTTAAGCGACTTATCTCGAAGGCTAGGAGGCTGTTCGAAGTGGGGGGGGGTATTAGCAATAAAGAACGCTGTCAAGGTGACATTGCTGTAGGCGAGCATAAGTGCTTCAAACACCACAACCGGCAATCGCTTGTTTTGTGGTTCTGCCCAGACTTGGCGGCCACCCTTATTTTACGTACGGCCGCACCAAGCTTAATCAAAACCTTAATATTTCTGATAATTGTTACAGCAATACCCGCTTCCTATCATGTAATATATACCGCGATTGATGGCATAACCTAGCAGCTTACGAAGCGCCCGCCATACTTTCCGCCCTTCCTTTTGGTTTGCATGATTGCTTTCTTGTCCGTTGTCATTCTGTTACTCCATTTCACTTACGGGACACTACCAACCTCGAACTTGTATTGTTAGGAGCAGTTCGGTTAACTTCAGCATGGCTTGCTGATTGACCTTTTTGTACAAAGGTCGGAAATGTTGACGAATCAAAACAAATCAGCCATAACAAAGCTTACTAGGCTATGTTTTCGACCCCAGTCTCTAGTCATCCAAGGGATGGTTCGAGACGTATCAGATCGGTTGTAAGGCGTAGAAGATTATGTCACCTTCTGAAGGCCTGATTCGACAGAGAACGGGCTGATAAGGACAAGGGTTAGACCTCCCTTATCTAGAAAGAAAGCCAGTGTTTTCAACGGTGCTTTAAGGACTAACCCTGAAGCCTGATCCTCGACCGGTTTATATGCCGCCTACGCCCAAGCCTTAATACGATTGGATTGCTACCATGGCGCGGGGCTTTACCCCAAGCTGGCGCCAATTTTCAAAGCTAAATATATGCTGAATTAGCTTTTTGCTCCGGTTTTCTAGACTGCGGTTCGCAATTTCTAATAAGGAGACGTCTCGGGGAAGTAACCCCTGGGGCAATGAGTATGCCTTGTGTAAGGAAGGATGGCAGGGCAGCGCTTGCGGTAGACCCCCAGAAACGGGCCCAAATCGATTGCTTCGTGATATTTAGCATCTTTGTTTAAATTACATCCCGGATATTGGCGCCCGTAAGGCGTAAAGGGCGGATCCCCTGATGTTATGGGAACAGGCTAGATCCATCAATCATCTATAAAGGCTTTTGTCCCCCATTAAAATATCGGCATATCCGACCACAGCGCCCTGCGGGATTAGAATAAGGAATCGTAAACGCTGTAAGCCAGGTCTAGACGGCTAAAATATTACGGGCTAGGGCTTGATAACGTGGTCGTAATTATAATTCTCGAGCTTTTAAAAATAACTGCATCTAACATATAAGGATGCCTTTAAGGAGTTAGGCAGACTCGGCTAACGGAATAACAAAGTCGTCATTGCCGACTAGAAGGCCTATTTATTATCTTAAAACGTACTTATTAAAACCAACAAAACTTTGGTTTAACCGTTATGGTTCGGTAAAGCTTTATCTACCGCTTAATTGTAACGAACCTGTCATACATCCACCTGGAGGTATGAGCAGTATCCGAAATAGGGGTTCTTGATTTGTAGGTAACAATAACACAATAAATAAAATGTTCGTTAAAAAGATTTGCGAACTCTTCCCTTAATAAGAAAACGATGCAATTACCTTTAATTAAAAGCTTAAATTAATAGCTAAAAAGCGAAAACTAATAGGTATTATTTATATAAGAAATCGTCTGATATATATATCCTTATTATCTCCCTTAATCTTTAAAAACCTTTAAAGGTTTCTGGAAATAAATAAAGACGGATAAAAATGGTCTTTCTTGGTCTTTAAAAATAAACAAAGACAGGCCGAAAGCCGAGATTTAGCCGGCGGGATAAAAGCCTTAACCGTCTTAACTTACCTAATTCCTTTTCTGGGTTTAATATAATCCCCATAAATATAACATTATTCCTCCTTTTTTAAAATCTTTATCCTTAAAAATTTTCAAAAAATAAGCTTTTTTCCTTTTTTAATACCGTAATATATCTTAATTATAACAAATAAACCTTAAAAACGTTCTAAAACTTTAATCGAAAATCGTTACGAACTTATAAAATCGATTTTTTAATTTGGCTTTAAAATTATGCCATATATACGTTATTTTAAAAAAAACCTTTTTTATAAGATATTAAAAAACCGGAAAAACTGCCAGAATTATTTAGCGGTTAATATTTAAACTTATAATAAAAATTATATTTCGTTATTATTTTTTAAAAATATTTAGATTAAAAAATTTCGGATAAATAAAAAAAAACGTTTAATAATTTAATAATTATAAAAATTATTTAACCGCATTATCCGATTAAATCGTTAATTTAAATAATTATATTTTAAAAAAATATTATTTATTTAAAAAGGGTTTAAAAATATAAATAAATTAAAAAAATAAGAAAAATTAAAAACAAAAAAAAATCGTTAAAAAAAAAGCGAACGTTATTTACTTTAAAATTTAATATATTAATAAAGATATTTATTTCTTTCGATTAGAACGTTTTAAACTTAAATCTAAACGGAAAATCGTTACCGTTTACGACCCTGGTCGGCTAGGATTTTGTTAATAAAAATCCTTAACTAGGCCTATCGTATTCGTTAGGTATTTAAATGGTTTCTAAATATTATTTTCAAATAAGTAATTTATTTATTTAACTAGATACTGGATCTTATTTTTAATTATTTTAAAATCCAATATTTTTTCGATTTCGTATTTATTATTATCTTTTTTAATTTCGAAAATTTTTTTAAATAGGGCATTTTTTAAGGTTAATTTTAATAAGGAAATATAAAATATAAGATATATTTTCATAGTTTTAGGTAATAATAATTTATAATTAATTTTTAAAATAACCTTTTTAATCTTAAACGGACCAAACTTTTTAAAATTAAGTTTATCGTTAAATTTTTTTATTGTAATTTAAAAAAGATTTAATATTACGTTTTATTTTTAACATAATAAATAAACTTTATTTCCTTTTATTAAAATTAATCCTTTAATTTTTTTCTTATTATAATATTAAATTATCCTTTATTACAAAAATTATAATTTAATTTAAAGTCGGGCTTATATTATTTTGATTTTTGTTACCATTATTTTTGCTTATAAAATTATAACGGTAATAATAAATACCTTACGTATTAATTACTTAGGTCGTTAAATTACTGCGTTATATCTATATATAGCTGTATAAGGTAATATACCTATATTCTCGTTAACGGACGTATTATAAGCTATTTATGCAAATAATAAAAATTTAACTTAATTATCTTATTAATAATTAACGTAACTTTAAAAATATTATTTTAAGGTTTAATTAAATCGTTTTATTTAACCATTTATTAAGGGGTAATAAATTATCGAAAATTTAAGTTTAATACCGATTTACTTAAAAAAACTGATACTAAATTTAAATATAAAAAGTTTATTTCGATTAAAGATAATCTTTTTTGGTATTCCGTATTTATCGAAATAATATCGAATAAAGGTATAAACTAATTATTCGGTTATTATAATTTTTTTAAAAGGTAAAAAATATCCATATTTAATAAGTTTATTAATAATTATCCATACCGTATTATATATAATTCTAATAATGGGATCTTTTAATATAAAGAAACTAATAATAAAATCCCAAATTATAATATTTTATATTTTATTAAATATATTTATAAGTTATAACAAGTTATACGGCTTATAATAAATTACCTTTACCTTATTACAAATATTATAATCTTTAATTACTTATTTAACTATTTGGTAAAATTTTGGAAAATTATTTTTTTTTTAAAATCGTTTAATAATTTTAAACATTTTTTGGTATTTATATAAAAGATCCTTATAAAATTTTTAAACGAATTCCTTTTATTATTAACGGGGGATATAAATTTTGCCGCAAAATAATAATTAATTTTTATCGTTCCCTTTTAATTATTTAATTTCTTTTCGTTTTTTTAAATTATAAAAATTCTTAAACTGGACCAATTTTTTTAAAGTAAGTTATTTTAAGGTTATACATAATTATATTATCCCATCGTTCTTACGATATAGTATTTATATATATCGTTTAAAAACTTTAAAATTATAATTTCCTTTTCGGTTTAAAATATCCGCTTAAATATTTTCTTTACCCTTAATATGGTAAATTTTAAAATTAAATTTAGATAAGAAAATTATTTAATTTTTATAGCGTTTATTTAATTCTTATATAGTTATAAATCTGGTTAAATTTTTATGGTTTAAATAAATATTAAATAATTACTTAATTTTATTAAGGAATAATTTTCATTTTTTAAGTATTAAAATAATTATTAATAACTTTTTATCGTAAATAAAATATTTAAATTCTGCATTTTTAAAAACTTTAAAAAAGTATATTATTAAGTATTACTTTTTATTATCCTTTAATTATTTAAAAATTATTTTAAAGGTATAATCCGAAATATTTATCTTAAATCGTTTTTTCTTATTATAATTCGGTAACCTAATTATTAGAACGTTAATAATTTTATCTTTAATTTTTTAAAAAACTTTTTTTATTTCCTTTAAAAATTCGAATTCCTTTCCGACGTATTTTTTAATAATAAGCTTAATTAAAGAGCTAATAAGTTTGCCGTAATCTTAAATTAAAGGTTATATATAGCCGGTAAATCCTAAAAATTAACGGAAATTAATAATAATAATTTTATTAGGAATTAACCAGTTTTTAATAACTTTTAACTTAAAATCTTAAATTTAAATTTATCTTAGGGTAATAATAAAACCTAAAAAATTTAGCTTTTAAATATACCAAACGTTTTTTTTAACGTTTATTAATAAATTAATTTTTTCTAAAACCTTTAATACTTAAATAATATATTTTTTATATTTTTTTAAGGTTTTTAAATAAATAAAAATATTATCTAAGTAAACGAAAACGAATTTGTTTAAAAATTTCCGTAAGATAATAATAAGCATATGTTAAAAGCTGGCTGGGATATTAATTAAACCTTATAATATAACCTTATATTTATAATATTTATAAATAATCTTAAAAACGGTTTTTTATTTTTTACTTTTAATTATTCGAATTAAATAATAATTATTTAATAAGTTTAAAGTAATAAATTATTTGGCTTTATTAATATTTTCCCTTATAATATTTATTAACGTTAGGAAATATCTATTTTTAATAATAATATCGTTAAATTATTTATAATTATAAATTTATCGGTATATTAAATTTTTATCTTTATTAATTTTAATTTTACCGTTTTTTATTTTTAATATTATTATAATTAAATATTTTATAAATAATTCGGATTTTTATATATAACTTTTTTTTAAATTTCGTTAAAAACTTTTCCAAAAAACTTTAATTTTTTTAAGGTTTATATAATAAATTTAATAAAATTTTAAGTAATATTTTTTTTAATAAAAATCTTATAATCTTATTAATTATAATCCGGTAATTTTTTTCGAATTCGTTTTTTAAATAATTTTTTAAACCGTCGATACTTAAAAAGTATTATTAATATTAAATTAAAAACCTTAACTTTTTTAATTATATAATAAATTTTATAAAATTTATCCTTAAAATTATTTTATAAAAGCGTTTATTTCCTTCAATTAATACGTAAATTATTAAAACGAAATTATAATATTCCCAAAATAATATCATATTTTAAAATATCGGTAATATCGAAAATAACTTACTTTAAGTATTTTTATATTTAAATTACGAATTTTTTTATCTTTCGGAAAACTTAATTATTATCGTAAATAAATAAGTTTTTATTAATTATACGTAATTTATATAATTATTACTTATATTTTTAAAAGATTTAATATCGTTCGGTTACCTTAAGGGAAATAAAAATTTTTTTTGTTCCGGAATCGATTATGGTATTAAATATTTTATTTTTATAATAAACTAAAATCTTAATTTAATTTTACGTTTTTTTTTTTCGCCTTATATAAAGTTTTATATATAAGGGCTTTTCGGTACCTTATTTTCGAAAACCTCCGTAATTTTTTAATTAATACGTTTTAAGGGTTAAAAGGTATTTTTATTTACGTACTTTTTTAACTGCATATTTAATATAATAATTATTTATATACTTAAATTACTTTTTGTTGCTAAACTGGCATTTAAAAATAATTACCTTTTTCTAACTTTTCCTTAAATTTTATATTTCGTAAATTATCGAATTAAAAAGGTAAATTTCCGAAAAAAATATTTCTATAATTAAAAAATCGTATTTATCATACGGTATTAACGCGTAATATAAATATTTTTACGTTATAACCCTTTAGTTTTATTTTAAATTAAGATATAAATAATAAAATTTAAAATAATTTAGTTATTAAGGGATTTTTATATATTTATATTTATCGTTTAGTTTTATAAACGTTTTTTTATCATATTCTGGCCAAAAGTTATTATTTTTTTTAATTCGTTAATAAATAAGGTAATTATAATTATAGCAAATAATAAAATATAAACGTTTATAATTATTTGCCGGTTTAAGGTATATTATATATTCGGAAAAAATATAATTGTTACAGTACAGGAACAGGGGTTCCTGTCTTGGAGAAACCTGTCCTCGGGGCCTGGCGCAGGCTCCAGGCGGCTAAACTTCGGATCAGGAAAAGCTTGGCTTTTCCTGCCAAGACCTAAGTGATCTAGGTGATCTAAGTGATCTGGCAGATCACTTAGATCACATAGATCCCAGACACACTCATTGAATTTCGAGATGGATATATAACAATCGGTTTCCCTCTGTAGATAGCACCTATTTAGTTTCGCTCTTTAGCTATCAATCTAAGCTCTTAACCAGAGGCAACTGTACCGTTCTCTAGTTGAGGGAAGAGTCCGCAAATCTCTTTAACGAACACCCCATTCATTGTGCTATTGTTACCTGCAAATCAAGAACCCCTATTTCGGATACTGCTCATACCTCCAGGTGGATGTATGACAGGTTCGTTACAATAATATTCGGAAAATAATTATCCATAATTATCAAAATCTTTTCGTAATTAACCGTTTTGGTCGTATATTTTATATTTTTATATATCGAGGTAATAAATATATTATAATATAATAATTATTTTAAAGTTTACTTATTCTGGATAATATTTGTAAGCTTTAATTATAATATTTTTATAAATAATATAATTTTTATAATCTAAATCGTTATTTCTGGCCTTATTAATCGTAATAATCGTAAATTCCTAATTAACGGAAATAACGTTTACTTCCTTTTTATCCTTATTTTCGTTATTTATATCTCGTTTAACCGCGCGGATTTTTTTCTTGGGCTAAAAAATCTTATCCTTTTAAAAACTTTTTTGGGGATTTTTTTTTTTCGCTGGAAAATAATATTCGCTTTTAAAATAACGTTTTTTGCCATAATTAAAGCATTTAATTTTAGATTTTTCTTTTTTAAATTCCGTTAAAATAACGCTGATTTCTTTTTAAGATTTATTTTTTGGTTTCTTATTATTATTAAAACGTTTATCGTTATTTCGTTTATTAATACCTTTTTTTTTAAAATATCGATTAAAAATATGTCGGTCGGAAATAATAACTTTATCGACGTACTTCTTAAAAAATCCTTCCTTAAAAACTTTAAACATTTTATCTTTAATTTATTCCTTTAAGTTATTATAAAAAGGAAAAAATAACGTTTTTTTTAATAATTTAAAAATAATTACTAATTAATTAAATTCGGTTACGTATTTTATAACAAACGTAATTTGCTTTAGGTCGTATATCTTTTTAACCGCATATTATTATTTATTAATATTTCCGTATAAAATTCGTATTCGTTTTTTAAAATACTTATAATCGCCAAAAACATAATTAATAATATTTAAGTAATTATCGGAAAAATAAATTAAATAATTACTAAAAATAAGTTTAAACTAATTAAATACTTTTTTAATAAATAATTAAGAAATAACTATAACTTTTTAATAATTTTCCGTTAAAAATTTTTTATATTATTTAAAATAAAATCTGGCCTTAATTAAAAACCTTTTTATATTTATAAATCCATTATAAGGCTTAAAGGTAATAAATTTATATCTTTTAATATTAAGTATTCCATAATAAATAAAAAAGGATATAATTCCTTTTCGTTTCCGGTTAAATAATAAAAAAGTAAAAATTCGTAAATAAAAAGTAAACGTTTCGAAAAAGGGTATTAAAGTTCGTAAATAAAAAATAATTTTTAAAACCGCAAAAACCTTTTTTAATTATTAAGCGAATTTAACGTTTTTTTTTTAAAATTTTACGACTTTTTCGACCATAAGGTTTAACCGTTAATTAATCGTTAATTTTTTTTCTTTTCTAATTTCCGTAACGGGAATTTCCTTAACTTTTTTTTCGTAATTTAATTCCTTAAATCGTATTTCGATAATTTTTTTTACTTTTTTAAAGGCAAGAATTAATTATTATTAAAAAAAAAAAACTTTTTTTAACCTTTAGCTTTAATAACCTTTAATAACATATTATTAATTAATTAAAAAACTTTTTTAATAAAAGGTAAATTATATAATTCGGTTATGAATTTTTTATTAATTAATAACGGAAATCGAATATGTTATTTATTTATTTAACGTCGTTTTATAATATTATTTTTATTAAGTTTAATAAAATTTATACCTAACTGGGCCTTAAATTATTCGTTAATTATTAATTAAAAAATTATTAAAATATAACGAACTTATTATATATTTATTTAAAAGTATAAATAATATCTAAAATAAAGGTTTTTAATTTATAGGTAATAATAACATAATAAATAAAGTATTTGTTAAAAAAATTTACGGATTTTTTTTTTAACAAAAAAACGATATAATTACTTTTAATTAAAAACTTAAATTAATAATTAAAAAACGAAAATTAATAAATATTATTTACATAAAAAATCGTTTAATATATATATCCTTATTATTTTTCTTAATCTTTGGAAACCTTTAAAGGTCTCTGAAAATAGACAAAGACGGACAGGGATGGTTTCTCTTGGTTTCTGGAAATAGACAAAAACAGGCCGAAGGCCGAGATTTAGCCGGCGGGGTGGAGGCCTTAGCCGTCTTAACTCACCTGGCTCCTTCTCTGGGTTTAGTGTAATCCCCATGGATGTAACATTAATATTCGATATGGGGGGGTAAGCGGCTAAAGGAACTTTTTACTTCTTTAAAACTTTATAATATGTTTTAGGTAATTATTAGTTACCATAATATTATTAAATTTGTTAATAAATATACTTAATATAGGCGACTTTTTATAATGCTTTATTATATTTAATATTTTGAGAAATATGATACGGTAATCTAATGATTAATATTAATTGGTCCGAAAGGTACTATCGTAAGAATAAGTTAAACCGAAATGAGGATAATTAGCTTTTCCCTTATGGCAATAGATATACCCCATAGGGTAAGTATCAATAAGTCCGTATTTAAATTTAACTATATGGGCGCAATTTACCGTTTTAAAGACGGTACGTACCGTTTTTACCCTAACGTTACAGCTATTTTTTTTGCTAATAGTTAATGCTTTATTATAAGTCGTATTTATTACAAATTAAAAAGAGTTTATATAGTAATATTAGTATCTAACGATTTGCATTATACCTATATACTATGGCTAACCGGGTATAGCATTATAAGCGACGACAACGTCTGCAAAAATACGATTGTCCGCCTCGGCGGAAATTACGAACCTAATATTATCGCAAGCCGCTTCCATTCCCTTAAAAAGTACTATATGTATACGGCCACCTCGCTTTTTCGCCGTTGCAGCCCCAATATCCTCGTCCGTATCGTTAATAAGCCGTCCGTAAAGCCGGTGGAGTGGGGTTGGACTAGTACTTTTATTCCCAATATCGTTATCGCATTCTTCGAACGCGAAGGTTTTTGTAACGTTATAGTTTTTAACATCCCGGATATGATATAGATATTGGCTTATGGGGCGTAAGTATTACGCAGGGCCTTAAAGTATAACGTTAGTTGCAATATATATACCCTGATTAATGCCGTAACGTAGGCGGCGTTGGTAGGATGCAGATAAGGCGTAATTTATCGAGGACAGCCTGTAATAACTTGACCGCAAAATAAAGTTAAGTAATATTCGTATGGTTCTGTTTTTTATTTATGTTTACATCTAAACTAAGATGGTAACGGCAAAATACCCTTCGAACTTCTTTATTAGTTACCTTTTTTAATAATTCGCTTTTTTTTTCTTGTTCCGTATATTGCCAGAAATCCTTTATCGCGAACGGCGTCCGCGGGTTTTCCTTGCGATAGGCTTTCTAGCAAGTAGTTACCCAGCCGGCAATATAAAGCGTTCGTTTTATTACCTTATTAGTAACGAATCGCCCTATTTAACCTTTCCGTTTAATCGTAATAAATAACCGGCCGTCCTTTTTAATAATTATAGGGTCGAAATTAAGCTTTTTTTTATTTATCCAAAAAAACCCGAGGATTATAAATATAAATTATAGTCCGTTTTCGTTAATATCGAACTTTTCGGATATTATTCTTTCCAGCCTGTTAAACTTTTATATCTTTATAAAAATCTACAAATGATGGGACCTAAAACAAATTGACGTATATTTCGAGTAGCGAATATTTTCTTCGCGTACCTTCCGAAATTAAATTATGCCTTAAAGGTTATATCGGCGGATAGGTTGCTTTTAAGCTTTCCAGGAACGAAAATTTGCGACCAATGGTATCGTAGGTCTTTTCTAGCCTTAGAGTTGCTTACAAAGCTAACATCCATCTTGCGCTCTTTCTGAACCTTTAGATCGGCTTGTTAGGCTGTGATAGTGGCCTTCGTCGGTGCGTCGGAATCGCCTTATAATCTTTTGCGAATACTCTTAACTTTTCGCTTAAGTTTGTAAATTAATTTAATATATCGTCTTGATTTGCATCTTTCGGTAATCCACTTTACCCTTTATTAAAAAATGGATTACTGCCTTCTATATACGAACGCGTCCGAAAAGCAGGCAGTATTTACGCCTTCGCAAATGGAGCTAAAGGAAGTACGGAAGGTATCAAGTCCTTTCTTAATAAGATTATCTTTGATAATATCTGGCCGTAGTTGATTTATTATGGCAGATATAATACTTTTAAGAAAGGCCAGATACGTAAGAATAGGGGAAATCGTATTTCGTAATATTTTGATTTCTGTAGAATCTTGTACGATGGGTGGAAATTTGCCTTTCTGTTAATCTTAATCGTTTGCCGATATGCTGGAAACCTTATCTGGTACCAAAAAAAGCGGCCGCGATTATAAAATGTTAGTAAGCCAAACCGAATTTTCTATAAAGGTAAAGTATAAATACCTTTTTTTCCCGCTGGATCCGGATAAAAGGTTTTGTAAGGAATTGTGATAAGGAATAGATGACCGCGATAATGTGGTCGTTTATTTTCTGTTAATAGGAGGTCGTAAGCATAAAGTCGTAAAAGAAAGCTGTAAAAACCGAAAAGCGATGGCGATAATGTGGTTACCCAGGGCGAAGTTGAAATGGTGGAAAGTTGCAAAGGTTCTAGGAACTGCGGCCCCGAACGCCGCGTGGCCATATCTTTACGAAAGCATTAACTAAAATTTAATTATTCATTCCTTATTATTGTTTAAAGAGCTAATTTTTTTAACCCTTTATTACCTTCCTAATTGTTTATGCATGTATATAATAAGATTATATGTAACCGTTCCGAAATCCTTTAACATAACTTGCATCTTTTTTTGATCCAGTAAGTAACGGTGTTTGTATAAGGTGCTTATTATAACGTCCCTAAGTCCCTTGTTATTTTCCAAAGTAAATTTGTATATCTCCTACATTACGTAAGCGAAGTTATCGACATCGATATATTCGTAAACCGAAGTCGCGAACTTCCGGAACGTAAGGGCCTTAAGCCCGCTAATGAGACATTTCTCAGCGAATATATAAACCTTGGCGTGAGCTACAAGCTCTGGACGCGTCCGTAACGCTCGAGTTGAACCTGCAGGCGCCTCTTCGTACGTGGGCGTCTCGGCGGCTTCGCCTTCATCCACTCGAGACGCGTCACCTAGTTTCAGGTCATAGTCGGACGTGGGCGTTTCGGCGGCTTCGCCTTTACCCACTCGAGACGCGTCACTCGGTTTCGGGTCATAGTTGAGGCGATAAAGGTAGCTAATCATCGCATCGACAACCTCGGGATCATCGTCTGGAAGGTCGATCTCTCCCTCGGATGCCTCCTAAACCAAGCAAATGTCAGATTTTCGGCGAAGTTTTATGCAGGTAACTACTGGCCTTGAACTGTTCGCTGCAAGCCGCCGCGAAGAAGCCGGATCTCGGACAAACGATAGCTTTATGCACTTGATAGCTCTTCCCTCGGCAGGTTATTACGAGGTCGGAATAGTTGCCACTGGTATAAAGCTGTAACGAACCTGTTATACATCCACCTGGAGGTATAAGTAGTATCCGAAATGGGGGTTCTTAATTTGCAGGTAATAATAGCACAATAAATAAGGTATTCGTTAAAAAGATTTACGGAGTTTTTCCTTAACTAAAAAACGGTACAATTACCTTTAGTTAAAAGCTTAAATTAATAATTAAAAAACGAAACTAAATAAATATTATCTACAAAAGAAACTAATTATTATATATCCATCTTGGATTTAATAAATATATCGTAAATTTATGTAATTTATATAATTTAATTAAATTATTTAAATTATTTAAATCACCTAGGTTTTAATAAGAAAAGCCAAACTTTTCCTGCTTTAAAATTTAAGCGCGTAAAACTTGCGCCAGGTTCCAAAAGCTAACATTTTCAAAATAGGAACCCTTATTCCTATATTATAACACCATTTCCCCTTTCCAAGGATCTTTGTCCCAAAAATAAGAACCATAAATAGCCTTTTTATTTTGTTAGAAAAGTTTTTCCGTAACTTTTTAATTAACTTTATTATAATAAATCGAATTAAAAAAAAAACGCGATTATTCCAGCAAGAATTTCGTACTATTCGCGCAAAAAATATTAAAAAGTTTGGCTCAAAAATTAACCTTTATTCGAACTGTATTTATTTTAAAAAAATTAAATATTTTTACGTAATAAGCATTCCTAGCTGCAGTTATTATATCCGTCGTTAACGTTTAACGTATAACGTATTAAAAATAAACTTTTTATCGAAAATTAAAAAAAAGATACGACCGTTTGCAAAAGGAATAACGTAAAATAAAAAATATTTTAATCGTACATTAAAAGTTTGCTAAAAGGAAAACGAAGGAATTCGTTAGTTGATTAAAACGATTACGTTTTTAAGAAAATGATTTTAAAAAAAATCCGAACGGAATTAACGGAAAGATTAAAAAAAGATAAAAAAAATAAAATAACGTCGTATAAAAACGGAATAAACGTAACTTACTTTTAAAACAAATATTATAATAAAAACGTTTATTTTTTACGGATGAAATGCTAAAAACTTAAATTTAAACGGAAAACCGTTATCGTTTACGACCTTAACCGTATTCGAAACGGTCGGTTAGGATTTTGTTGGTAAAAATCCGTAATTAAGTTTATCGTATTCGTTAGGTACTTAAATAATTCCCATATATTATTTTTAAGTAAATAATTTATCCACTTAATTAGATAATAGATTTTATTTTTAATTATTTTAAAATTTAATATTTTTTCGATTTCGTATTCGTTATTATCCTCTTCGATTTCGAAATATTTTTTAAACGAAAAATTTTTTAAGGTTAATTTTAATAAAAGAAATATGGAATATAAAATATATTCTTATAATTTTGGATAATAACAGTTTATAATTAATTTTTAAAATAATTTTTTTAATTTTAAACGAATTAAGCTTTTTAAAATTAAACTTATCGTTAAATTCTTTTCGTTTGAATTTAAGAAAATTTAACCTTACGTTTTATTTTTAACGTAATAAATAAACTTTATTTTCTTTCGTTAAAATTAATTCCTTGATTTTTTTTATTCTAATATTAAGCCATCTTTTATTAAAAAAATTATAACTTAATTTAAAATCTAATTTATATTATCTTAATTTTTATTACTATTATTTTTATTCGTAAAATTATGGCAATAATAATTAATACCTTATATATTAACTGTTCGGGTTATTAGGTTGCCGTATTATATCCATATATAGCTATATAAAATAATACGCCCATATTTTCGTTAATAAACGTATTATAAGTTATTTATACAAATAATAAAAGCTTAACTTAATTATTTTATTAATAATTAACGTAATTTCGAAAATATTATTTTAAGGTTTAATTTAATCGTTTAATTTAATTATTTATTTAAAGGTAATAAATTATCGAAAATTTGAACTTAATATTAATCTGCTTAAAAAAGTTAATACCGAATTTGGACATAAAAGGTTTATCGTAATTAAAAACGATTTTTTTTTGTATTCCGTATTTATCGAAATAATATCGAATAAAAACATAAATTAATTATTTTACCGTTACGGGTTTTTTAAAAAATAAAAAATACCTATATTTAATAAACTTATTAATAATTACTTATATTATATCATACTTAATTCTAATAACGGAAGCTTTCGATATAAAGAAATTAATAATAAAATTCTAAATTATAATATTCCATATTTTATGAGGTATATCGATAAGTTATAATAAGTTATACAGTTTATAACGAATTATTTTAACTTTATTATAAATATTCTAATTTTTAAATACTTATTTAATTATTTGGCGGAATTTTGGAAAATTATAATTTTTTTTAAAATCGCTTAATAATTTTAAACATTTCTTAATATTTATATAAAAAGTTTTCGTAAAATCTTTTAACGGATTTTTTTTTATTACTAACGGAAAATATAAATTTTATCGTAAAATAATAAATAATTCTTATCGTTTCCTTTTAATTATCTAACTTCCTTTTATTTTTCCGGATCGTAAAAGTTTTTAAATTAAACTAATTCTTTTAAAATAAATTATTTTAGGGCTATATATAATTATATTATTTTATCGTCCTTACGATATAATACTTATATATATCGTTTGGAAATTTTTAAATCGTAATATTCTTTTTGGTTTAAAATATTTTAAATGGTTTTTTTACCTTTAATATAATAAATTTTAAAATTAAATTTAAACAAAAAAATTATTTAATTTTTATATCGTTTATTTAATTTATAAGTAATTATAAATCGGGTAAAATTTTTATAGTTTAAATAAATATTAAATAATTCCTTAATTTTATTATAATAATTCCTATTTCTTAAATATTAAAATAATCGTTAATAATTCCTTATCGGAAAAAAAATCTTTAAATTCTACGCTTTTAAAAGCTTTTAAAAAATACGTTATTAAGTATTATTTTCTATTATTTTTTAATTACTTTAAAATTATTTTAAAAACGTAATTTAAAACGTTTATTTTAAATCGTTTTTTTTATTATAATTAAATAACTTAATTACCGGAACGTTAATAATTTTATTTTTAATTTCTTAAAAACCTTTTTTACTTTTTTTAAAAATTCGAACTTTTTTCCGATATACTTTTTGGTAATAAGTTTAATTAAAGCGTTAACAAATTTGCCGTAATTCTAAACCAAAAATTATATATAATTAATAAATCCCAAAAATTAACGAATATTTATAATAATAACTTTATTAAAAATTAACTAATTTTTAACAGCTTTTAATTTAAAATCCTAGATTTAAATTTATCCCGGGGTAATAATAAAACCTAAAAAATCTAACTTTTAAATATACCAAACGTTCTTTTTAACGTTTATTAACAAATTAATTTTTTAAAAGGCTTTTAAAATTTAAACGACGTATTTTTTATATTCCTTTAAAATTTTTTAAATAAATAAAAATATTATCCAAATAAACGAAAACGAATTTATTTAAAAACTTCCGTAAAATAATAATAAATATATATTAAAAACTAATTAAGGTATTAATTAATCCTTACGGTATAACCTTATATTTATAATATCCGTAAATAATTTTAAAAACAGTTTTTTTATTTTTTACCTTTAATTATTCTAATCAAATAACAACCGTTTAATAAGTTTAAAGTTATAAATTATTTAATTCTATTAATATTTTCTTTTATAATACTTATTAACGTTAAAAAATATTTATTTTTAACGGTAATATTATTCAGTTATCGATACTTATATATTCGTCGGTATATTAAATTTTTATCCTTATTAGTCTTAATTTTATTATCTTTTATTTTTGGTATTATTATAATTAAATACCTTATAAATAATTCGGACTTTTAAATATAACCTTTTTTAAAGTTTCGTTAAATTTTTTTTTTTAAAAACTTTAACTTTTTTAAGGTTTATATAATAAATTTAATAAAGCTTTATATAATATCCTTTTTTAATAAAAATCGTATAATTTTATTAATTATAATTAAATAATTTTTTTCGGGTTCGTTTTTTAAATAATTCTTTAAACCGTTAATACTTAAGGAATATTATTGCTATAAGGTTAAAAACCTTAATTTCTTTAATTATATAACAATTTTTATATAATCTTTCCTTAAAATTATTTTATAAAAATATCTAATTTTTTTAGTTAATTTATAAATTATTAAAACGAAATTACGTTATTTTTAAAATAATATTATATCTTAAGATATTAATAATATTAAAAATAATTCGTTTTATATATCCTTATATTTGGACTATATATTCCTTTATTTTTCGGAAAATTCGATTATTATCGTAAATAAATAAATTTTCATTAATTATTCGTAACTTATATAATTATTACTTATACTTTTAAAAAAGTTAGTATTTTTTAACTATTTTAACGGAAATAAAATTTCCTTTTATTCCGGAATTAATTATGGCGTTAAATATTTTATTTCCATAATAAACTAGAATTTCGATTTAATTCCGTTTTTTTTTTTTTTTTTACCTTATGTAAAGTTTTATATATAAGGGCTTTTCGGTACCTTACTTTCGAAAGTTTTTATAATTTTTTAACTGGTATACCTTAAAAACTAAAAAACGTTTTTATTTGTATATTTTTCCAGCCGCATACTTGGTATAATAATTTTCCATATATTTAAACCATTTCTTATTACCGAATTAATATTTAAAAATAACTATCATTTTCTAATTTTTCCTTAAACCTTACTTTTTGCAAATTATCAAGTTAAAAAAGTAAACTTCCGAAAAAAATATTCCTATAATTAAAAAGTCGTATTTGTCGCCTGGCACTGGTACATAACATAAATATCCTTATATTATAACCCTTTAACTTTACTTTAACTTAAGATATAAATAATATAACTTAGAATAATCTGGCTATCGGAAACTTTCTATATACCTATACTTATTATCTAGCTTTATAAACGTTTTTTCGTCGTATCCGGACCAAAAGCTATTATTTCTTTTAATTCGTTAATAATTAAAATAATTACAATCATATTAAATAATAAAATGCAAAAATTTATAATTATTTATTAAAAATTTAAAATACATTATATATCCCGGAAAAATATAATACTTAAAAGATAATTATCTATAATTATCCAAATCTTTTCGTAACTAAGCGTCCTAATCGTATATTTACATTTTTATATATTATGGTAATAAATATATCTTAACGTAATAATTACCTTAAAATTAATTCGTTCTAAATAATATTTATAAACTTTAGCCGTAACATTTTTATAAATAATATAATCTTTATAATTTAAGTCGTTATTTTTAACCTTACTGGTTATAATAATTATAAATTCCTAATCGGCGGAAATAAAGCTTATTTCTTTTTTAACCTTTTTTTTTGCTATCTATATCTTATTCGGTTACGCGAATTTTTTTCTTAAACTATAAAATTTTTCCTTTTTAAAAATTTCCCTTTTTTACTAAAAAGTAATATTCGCTTTTAAAATAACCTTTTTTACCATAATTAAAACATTTAACTTTAAACTTATCTTTTTTAAACTCCCTTAAAGTAATATTAATTTCTGGAATATATCTTTTATTTTCTTTTTATTACTAAAACGTATATTATTATTTCGTTTACCGGTTACTTTCTTCTTAAAATACCGATCAAAAATACGTCGGTCGGAAATAATAACGTTATCCGTATAATTTTAAAAAAAACTTATCTTAAATACCCGAAATATTTTATTTTTAACTTATAACTTTAAGCCGTCGTAATAAAAAAAAATATATCCTAAAATAATTTAAAAATAATTACTAACCGGTTAAATTCAATCGTATATTTAGCTATTAACGTAATTTATTAAAACTTATATATTTATTTAACCGCATATTATTACTTATTTACGTCTTCGTATAAGGTTTATATTCGTTTTTTAAAATTAACGTAAGTATTAAAGATATAATTAAGAATATTTAATTAATTGTCGGGGAAATTTATTAAGTAATTTTTAAAAATAAGTTCGAATTAATTAAATACCTTTCCACCAAATAATTAAAAAATAACTATTACTTTTTAATAATCTTCCGTCAAAAGATTTTTATATTATTTAAGGTAAAATCTGGCCTTAACTAAAATTTTTTCCATATTAATAAATTTATTATAAGATTTAAGGATAATTAATTTATAACTTTTAATATTAAGCATTCCGTAATAAGCGGGAAAAAATATAGTTCCCTTTTAATCTCGACCAAACAAAAAAGAAATAAAAGTTTTTGGTCGAAAAATAATTTTAAAAAAAAAAATTTTTAAGCTATCGGATAAATTTAACGTTCTCCTTTTTAAATCTTATAACATTTTCGGCTACAAAATCCAATTATTCATCAGTTATAAGTTTCTTTTCCTTTCCCTTTTTAACTTTTATACCTTACTTTTCCTCCTTCTTTTAATCGAATTCCTCAGGCTGGATTTCGATAATTTCCTCGGAAACAAAAGTAAATTATTATTAAAAAAAAGATTTCTTTAAGCCCTTAATTTTAATAATTACTGGCGCCATATTAAGGATTAATTAAAAAACTTTTTCGATATAAAGTAAATTATTTAATCAGGTTATTAATTTTTTACTAATTAATAACGGAAATCGAATATATTATATATTTACTAAACGTCGTTTTATAATATTATCTTTATTAAATTTTAAAAAATTTATACTTAACTAAACCTTAAATCATTCGTTAACTATTAATTAAAAAGTTATTAAAATATAACGAACTTATTATACATCCACCTGGAAATATAAGCAATATCCGAAATAAAAATTTTTAATTTACAGGTAACAATAACATAATAAATAAAATATTCGTTAAAAAATTTTCCAAACTTAAATTAATAACTAAAAAACGAAATTAAATAAATATTATTTATAAAGAAAACCGATTATAATATATTTATCCTGAATTTAATAAGTATATCATAAATTTATATAATTTATATAATTTAATTAAATCACTTAAATTACTTAAATCACCTGGGTTTTGGCAGGAAAAGCCAAGCTTTTCCTGCTCCGAGGTTTAACCGCCTAAAGCCTGCACCAGGCTCCAAAAGCTGGTTTTTCCAAGACAGGAACCCCTGTTCCTATACTGTAACAAAAGCCTAATAAGGGACTTGTTATTAGCTCCTTAAGTACTAATTTTAAAGGAAGGATAGTTCGTAAATACGAAAACAGATACCCTTTTAAAGATTCCGTTAGCTCCTTAGAAAGCTCGTTATCCCCGTCGAGTGATGGCTGAGCTGTAAAGCCGCCGAATGATAACTAAGCTGCAAAGCCCAAATTTGACTTCGTTATTCCGAACGCTATCTTCCGGCCCTTCTCCGGCTGCGCGGAATTGAAAAGTTTAGGGAAGAAGTTCTTTACGTAAAATTCGATATAAAATACGTTTTGCTTAAGTAATTCCTTCAAAATTATAGCGAAGTTTGGATGCCAAAATTTATACGATACCGGGGCATATTAATTGATAACTTTTTTAATCTTGCTTAACTTTCGCAGCTGGCTATAGTATGGTTACGAAAATACTGGCTTCCAAGAAAGGTAAATTTCTTTTCGAACCGCCGTCGAATATGACATCCTAAAAATAGCTGCTAGTTCGCTGACGCCAACTTACGCCGTTCAGGCCCGGCTATTCGATGGAGTCCTGCTATTAGTTAAAGTTGGCGCGATTTATGATTTAGGTCCTGCTTACGTTTATTACCTTTTGCCTTTTGCGGAAGGGAACGGATATAAATTTGTACCGCTTAAAGATACGTAATAAAGGATCGGCGTTGTAAAAAGTTTTTCGGTCGAATTACGGCCTAGCGTACTTAGGTACGGAGGGCCCGTAGGGCCCACTTATTGATTAACGTTTCTCCACGGCCGAGCTGCTACCACGGGCTTTTACGCTTACCCAAGCGGCCCGCGAGTCGAGTACCCTATAATGTTAGGGCCCGGCGAAACTGGACTTTACCGAGGGTAAATCCAGCGCTAGGATAAAAAAGTCCTGGCAAGGGATTAAGTATTCCTATGCGATAGTTCATATGTTCCATTAGGAAATCCACATAAGGAATTTCGGAACGCTTATTTTTTATGAAACGAAGCCTTACGTAATTTTAATATTATTATTTTAGTAACTTTAAGAAATTACTTTAAAACTTTGCTTGTTAGTATTCCGCCTTTGGGCTTAGCTACACTTTTGCCGTACCTCCTTCGCCAAGTAACTTTTATCAATAACTGTCTCATATTCGGCATCGCCGCTCGAATCAGACCTTTAGGTTAAAGCCCATAAAATAAACCCGAGATTTCGTGCTGCTATAAGAGCAATATTAACCCAGCATATGTGGCCGAAGGACCGCAAGGATCAGGGAGATTTGGTGGATCAAAGGGATCAACAGACTATAAGCAGGAGGACCAGCTGCTTCCCACCTACATCGCCCAAGCTGCCTAAATACCCACGACCGCCTTTACCCTCTTATGGCTTAAAAGATTCGCTCGTCAGATAAGGTTCCTGACAACCTTACTGGCGCCCTTAAGCCGGCGATTGTCCAACAGGTCCTGCACTCGTACCAGGTCCTGCACTCGTACCAGGTCCTTAGACAACTCCTTGCCCTGGGCCTTATGCTTCGAACCGTGATTTTATTATGTTAATCTGGGAAGAAAAGAACGACTAATAAAAGGCTGCCTTGATCGTACGCTTGTATGGGCTTTTAATGGCCCTGAATCCCTGAGCGATATGGTAACGCTGCCCTGGAGCGCCTTAGCGGTAAGTGTTATGACCAGAGCCCTTGGCACAGTAGCAGACGGTCGGAAGTTGTGGGACAGAACTTCCGGTGTGGGGCCAGGGTCACGTAATGGGCTCGATGGGCTCGAGGGACCTAAGGGGATTTGGTACGTCGAGCCAGTCGAACCGGGCGACGGCTCGAAATGGTTCGATAGGTTCGAGGGGACTTAATTACCAAAAAAGAAATAAAGTTAAGTCGAATTAGTCGAACCAAAAGTAGCATATATACGTTCGTTATTTTCCTATAATTTAAATAATACCAGTTTATAATATAATTTGGTTATTTAAATTATTTTTAATATTTATTATTATTAAACGTAATTATATTTTTAATTTATTGCTTAAATTTTTATAATATTATTATTAATATAAACCGTATAATTAAAGTTTAATAATTAATTAAGTTAGTTAGCCGTTATACGTTATAAATTTTTATTTAATAATACCGTTAAATTTTAAGTAATATATTATATTGTTAATATATCGGATAATATTTAAAAACTTACTATATAATAATATAAAGATACGATTAAAAAATTCGAGGAAATTATTTAACGTTTTAAGGCTTAAGTTAATATTATCCAAATTAACGAAATTAAAATTAAGCCCAAAAAATCCGAATTTTACGACGGAAAAAATAACGTATAAAATTTTTTTATTCAGGTATACGTTTATTTTTGTTTCGAAAAAATTGTTAATAAAACCGATAAGATTTTTACGGTTATAACGTTCTTTAAAGGAAACGTATTAAATTAATTTAAACTTATTTTACGAAATTATCTGGAAAATAAAGAATCGGATTAATAATAAATTATTAAAACCTTTTTTTAATATTATATTAATTTTGAAAAAAAATTAAAAGTTAATTTCGGAAATCCAGATAAAAAAAAAACCGTAATATAAAAAATTTTTAATTTAAAATAAAAAAAATTTAACGTTTAAATACGTAATAACGTTTAAAAACTTAATAATTAAAATAAAATAAATAAACGAAAAAAACGATAATTTAATCGATATTTTTTATAAAAATTTAAAAAACGATATTAAAAACGAAATCGTTAAAATAATACGTTTTATTATTTTAAATAAATATATTGCAAAAATAATCAAAATCGATAATTAATAATATAAGCGATAATAAAAACGAAAAAAATAATTTATCCTTAAATTTAAATTTACGGAAATTAACCAGATTAAAAAGCGTAATATATTTTTTATTACCCATAAAACGGCCTTAAAACCCATAAAATTAAGGATAATATAAAAAAAAAATTAAAATTAAATTAAATATTATAATTATAACAAAATAAGATACCTAAAAAATTAATATAAGGCCCTTAAGAAATAATAATATAACGGTTAAACTTTAATACCTAAAGGATAATTAAAGGATAAAAAAACCGTTACGTTCGATATAATTAAAAAAAAAAAACCTTAATTTATTTTTAAAAGTACGAAAAAGATTACGAAAAGTTAAAATATTTTTTTAAGCCGTAATTATTCGATAACGGGTTACCATAATTAACTTAACGGTTATTTAATAGTTACAAAAATATAAAAGATAAAAAAAATTAATACCAAAAATACGGATATTTCGAACGTAACGAAAAAAATAATAACGATAAAAACAATAAAAATTAAATAAATAAATTAAGAAATATTAAGGTTAAGACGAAGCCCTATATTTAAAAAAGCCCGATCGATATAAAAAATTATATGTTATTTATTATAAAAAAATTTATTATTTATAATACGCGGAATAATAAAAATATATTTAATAACAACTTATACGTATATATAAATAAGGATTCGACTTTTATACGTAAATAAGAAACGATCCCAGGAATTAAAGGTAATATAAATATTTGCGTACTTAAATTATCCAAAATATTATCGACTTATTTATAACCAAAAAAAATTAACCAAAAAAAAAGGATTATTCCGAATAAAACCTTATATATTATTACGAATAATATAACCATAAAATATAGGAAAAATGGGTTTATTAAATAATAATAAAAATCCAAAACGAAATATTAAATAATTTTTACTTCCGCAAAAGTTATATTAAGGATCCGGAAAAAAAAAAAATATAAAAAAAAATTAACGAACGATTAATTAAAATAATTTAGTACCATATTTAGTATTAAGAACGATAAGGGTATTAGGACTAGTTAATAACGATAATAAACAAAAAATAAGTTATAATAACAAATTAATTAAAAAAGGCCGAAATATTTAAAAAGCAAATTATTAACTTAACGAATTAAATAAAACGATATAAAAAAAAAATTCTCAAGTTGAAAGTTTAATTACGCCGATAAAAAAGGTAACTAAAGTAATTATAAGTATAACTTCCCAAAAAAAAATGTTACCTATAAAAAAATTACGGACTGGCAAAAACAAAAAGAATTAACATATATCCCTTAAAAAAGCTTTATATACGATAATAAAAAAAATAAAAAATTTTTTTAACATAATTAAAATACGAATTAGGAAAAAATAATATACCGTTATAATAAATTACAAAACCGATCCGAATTATATTAAACCAGAAATAATAAACGAATTACGTTTATTATAAAAAAATAAAACCGAATCTTATAAAGTCGAAAATGCCGAAAGTATCAAATTCACCTATAATAACGGATAGGTTAACCGCGAAATTAATTACCTCGAAATTTATATTTAAGGACGAAAATAAATTATTAATTTCGATATTATCTTAATACGGAATTACGACATAATCTTCGGCAAAAAATAACTATACTAATATAACCCCTTAATTAATTAAAGGACTAGCTAGGTAAAGTTCGTTTTATCCTTTATCGACAAAAACGACTTAAAAAAAAGATCTTACCACTTGACCAACGACGACAATGGCAAGTACAGGTATAAGGACACGACAGAAACCTCACTACTTACAGGAATACGACATATACAGAAAAAAGGGCGAGACAGACATATACGACGCGTTATCGTTACAATCAGAATACGGCTATACGAAATAAACGACAATCTACAGCACCAGCCCCAAAACCCAGAAGGAATGGCCAGAGTACCACCACAATACCTGAATAGAATCACGAGATAGTCCTAAAAGATAGCAAAACGACTACCTTTTACCCTATATATAACCTAAATCAACAAAAACTATACGTATTACGAAAATACCTTAAAGATAAGTTACGTAAGGGATATATTAAACGTTCCAAATTATTAGCAGGGTACCCCATATTCTTTATACCAAAAAAAAAATGGAAAATTACGGCTAATAATCGATTACCGACAGCTAAACGATATTACGGTTAAGGATCGCATATTCCTACCCTTAATTACCGAAATAAAAAATCGCCTTTACGGAATTAGGTAATTTACTACCCTAAACTTACGCGATAGGTATAATTTAATTCGCATCAAATTAAAAAACGAATAAAAGATAACTTTTAAAACTAAATACGGATTATACGAATATTTAATAATATTATTCGGGCTTATTAACGTATCCGTAATGTTCCAAAAAATAATTAACTACGTATTACGCAAATACCTTAACATTTTTATTATTTATTACTTTAATAACATTTTTATTTACTTAAATTCGGAAAAAAAACATAAAAAATACGTTTATAAGGTTTTTTAAGCCCTATAGGACGCTAATCTCCTAATTAACGCCGAAAAAAACAAATTCTATAAACAAAAAATACCGTACCTAAAATGCGTAATTACCTTAAGATACATTAAAATAAATCCTAAAAAAATAATAATAATTCAAAAATAAAAAATACTTATTATAATTACCGAAATCCAGGCTTTCCTTAAATTTGCCAACTATTACCGGAAATTTATTCGCAACTTTAACAAAATCGTAATATTCTTATTTAACTTTACCAAAAAGAAAACGGAATTTTAATAAATAATTAAAACAAAAATTTTTTTTTAAAAGATTAAAAATATAATTATTAACGAATCAATATTAATTATGTACGACCTAAATCGTCCCGTAAAACTAAAAACCGATATTTCGGATTATACGTTAAACGTAATAACTAAATATAAAAATAATTAAAATAACCTATACCTTATTACGTTTTATTTTTATAAACTAAAAAAAACCGAACTAAATTATACCATTCCAAATAAAAAATTTCTAATTATTATTAATATTTTTAAAAAATTTAAATATTACCTTAAAGGAAACTTATATTAAGTTAAAATATACATAAACTACCAAAACCTTACCCGATTTATTACCATCCGAAAATTAACAAAACGATAATTCCGTTACGTAAAATACTTTTCGGAATTTAATTTCGTTATTATATATAGAAAAAGGTTAAAAAATAACAAAATAAACGTTTTTAATAAACAACCAAACCTAAAAAAAAAAATCCTAAAAATTCCGTACCAAATATTCGACTTAATAAAAAAAAAATATATAAAAATACGACAAATTATAATAATTAAAAAAACGATACCTAACTTATACCAAAAAATTTAACGATATAACGATTAATTACTAAAAAATAAAAAAACTAACAAAACCTAAATACCAAAAAAATACCAAAAGAAATTAACGTACGAAATATACGAATATTAGTTATACGGATACCTTAAAATTTACAAAATTATGGAACGATTATAACGTATATATTATTTTCCCGGAATAAAATTAATAATTAAAAAAATTTTGTAAAAGTATAACTTATGTAATAAAACTAAAATACGACGCCATAAATTATACGGAAAATTATAACCATTATTAATCGTAAAACGATTATAAAATTTAATTACTTTTAATTTTATTATTAAATTATTATTATCAAAAAATTTAATAACGAATATATATTACGATAATATTTTTATAATCGTAAACCGATTTATAAAATTTTTTTATTTTTTACTATTTAACGAAAATATAAACGCAAAATAATTAACGTATATTTTTTTTAAATACTTAATTAATATATATAAATTCTTAATAAAAATTATATCGGATAAAAATATTATATTCGTTTCCAAATTTTAGCAAAACCTTATAACATAATTCGGCCTAAATTATAAACTTTTAAACGTTTTTAAACCGTAAACGGATAATTAAATAAAAAAAATTAATTAAATATTTAAAACTTATTTACGGTATTATATTAATTACGAACAAAATAATTAGGTTAAAAAATTATCAATAACCCAGTTAATTTATAATACTAATTATTACGAAAGCATTAAAATAACGTTAATTAACGTTAATTTCGGTTTTATATTAAAAGTTTACCGGAATTTATAAAAAAAAAAATCCATTAATATTAAAATAATTTTTATTTTAAAATAACGTAAATAATTATATACAAAAATAAAAATAAAACTTAAATTCGTATATACTTAAATATAAAAATATTATAACCAAAAAAGGTTAAAAAAATTAACTTTCCGGAAAAGAAAAATAATTTATTTAATTACCAAAAATATTTAAACTAAATAACTTAATAAAAAATTCGATTTTAAATATATCGGACCTTATAAGGTCGCAAAAGAAATTTCGAAAAATAATTATTAATTAAAATTACCTTTTAAAATTAAATTATACCCCGTTTTTTATATTTCCCTATTAAAATTAATAACGGACATAATCCAAATTAATACGGAATAAAAAAAAAAGGTAACAAAAAACGTACCAATATAAAAAATCGAACAAATTTTTAATATTAAAAAAAAAAACGGCAAAAGGTAATATTTGGTTAAATAAAAGGATTATTTAAAATTAAAAAATATATAAAAACTTATAAAAAACCTTACGGAAACTTAACGCTTATTAAAAATTTTTTATTAATAATATCGGAAACGTTAAAGTTAAAAAAGTTTTAATTTACGTTATCCAGGTTGAACCATTTAATTACGTTCGCAGTACGAAAAAATAAAGTTATTTCGGTTTTTAACTTACGTTATTTTTTTCCAAACGTTCGAATTTTTTTATCGTTTTTACGCTTTTAATATTTTTACGTAATATTTCGATTTCCCGTTTACGTAAAAATTTTTTTTAGTTATATAATCGAATTAAACGATTAAATAATTCGTTAAAATATTACTATAATTTATTAAAATATTATTAAACGGAAAATAACTTTTTTTTAATAAAACGTTTTTAAAATTCGAAACGATTTTTTTCCGTAATTAAATAGTTATATTCGATTTCGGAAAAATTAAATAAGTTACAAAAATCGTTATATTCGGAATAACGAATATATTTTCCAGAATTAGGGTAAATTTTATAAACTTTTTTTTTATAATTATAACGCGAATAAAAAAATGCGAATATATTAAAATTAAACGTATCGATTTTTTTTAAAAAAATTAAAACGTTATTACGTTTATAAAATTTTTATTTTTTAATACGGTTAAATATAACGATTAAAACGAACCAAAAAATAAAATATATAAAAAAGGAAATTATTTATTAAATAAATACGACAAACAAATTAATTTTTAAAGGTAAAAATTTTGAAAAAGGGAAATCGTATTATAATTAAAACCTTTAGTATAATAATAAACGGTCGAAAGTTATAAGATAAAATTTCCGGTATGGGGCCAAGGTTACGTAATGGGTTCGATGGGTTCGAGGGACCTAAGGGAATTTGGTACGTCGAGCCAGTCGAACCGGACGACGGTTCGAAATGGTTCGATAAGTTCGAAAGGATTTAATTACCAAAAAAAAAATAAAGTTAAATCGAACTAATCGAACCAAAAGTAACATATATACGTTCGTTATTTTCCTATAGTCTAGATAACACCAGCTTATAATATAATTTGGTTACCCAGATCACTTTTGATATCTACTATTACCAGACGTAACTATACCTTTAGTCTATTATTTAGATTCCCATAATACTACTGCCAACATAAACCGTACGACTAGGGTTTAATAGTTGGTTAAGCCAGTCAGCCGTCACAGTAAGGGTGTTTGCGATCGAAAATAAGTTAAGCAAAAAGATATATAATTCGTATTAACGTAATATAACGGGGCTAGCTAACCTTATACAACTATTTAGCTTATCCTTCCGGTCCTTCGATATTAATATTATCAATTACGTTAAATTACCGTCATAATCGTTCGTAATATCGTATCGTTATCCGATAACGTTTACGAAAACGCATTCCAACGTCCAATCATTTCCTTAAATACGGCGGCTATATTTCGCGGATCGTCCTTAAAGAATTTTATTTATTTCGGCCCGGGAATATAAGTATCGGTTACGAGGTTTGGATGCAGGCGGGAAGTGGCAAGGGTAGGACTTAGACGTCCCGTAATTGTTGCAAATAAAGCCCATTCCTTTCGAAAAATTCCACGAATGCGGAAATGTTCTGCCTTGGCGACGACCTTCGTTTGGTCGAAAAAATATTTCCCGTTTGCGCTTTCCGTTACAAAAGCGTTGATGTTTATGTTAATGCAGATACGGCATGCAAACTCGTTGATCAGGGAGCCCATAGGTTGCTGGGGCGTATTGAACCCAGGCAATAAAGTATTATTACAAAAACCCGACATGTTAATACATAATACAGCTAGAATAACGGAGGGATCAGGAAAGTACTAACAAGCTGGAACAGATACCGTAGCCCTTAACCAAATCTTCCTAGGATAAGGCGCATTCGATACTAACAGTACCACGGGGGTGGTATTGGAAGGTAATGTAATTGGAATCGCAGGATTACATATGTTATTGGAATACTGCAACTTATACCGTACCGATCGCCTGGTTGGTCGCAATTATGCTTCATAATGCAGATTGGTAATAAAGAGATCCGGAACAAAGGCGTACAAGATGGAAGAGATAAGCGCGGACAAGCTTTGGCTTTTTCCAGATAACTGGCTGCGGATGGGAAATGGTGATGGTAATGGATCAGGGTTGAAATTTGGTATTAAAAACGAGGTACCGGAAGCAGGGAGGAATTGAGGCTTATGCGTCTGGTTCGAAAATTAATGGGGACAAATAATGCGGCAAAAGCCTACACCCCTTTCTTAAGTTGGTGTGGCAGAATTTCCTCACCGCCTTCCTACTTAAGCCTTACCCTTAAAGCAATTGTGGATCGGTTCCGAAGCCATATGTTAGCCACGGTCAAAAGCGTGGCTGAAAACCGTGTTGGAATAAATTCAATTCAATTCATTCGAAGCCATATGCGGCTGCGGAAGTTAAAAGGAACAGACGGGCTGAAAGACGCTATCAAGCGCGCTCGGAAGGCTCAGAAGCAACAGGTTCCTCAGTCCGTCTCCGCGCTCTTCGTTCAAGGACTTCCTTCCACCGCGCACTCGCAGGCTAGCAGCGTTGCCACCGGATACAGCCTCAAGAGATCTACGCTCTCGGATACCTGCTCGGACTTCCTTATGGGCAACCGCAAGACTGACTTCATGGACCTCAAGCCACCCACGGTTGGCACCCACGGTTGGCGGAAAGCTTCTCGCCAAAAGGAAATATCTCGATATCGTGGGCGAAAAAACGCGGAAGATTACATTTACCACTTCAGACAAAAGGACCATCGCTTTCTTCCTAAAGGATTACTTATATGTCCCTAAAATATATACCAACCTAACCTCGTACAGGTTTTTTTAGCAGGTTAGGATTTATTAAAACAACAAAACCGACATCGTAAATTATAAGCCGTCCGGGACGAAAATGGTAAAAATTAATTAAATCGAACATTAACCCGTTATATATTTTAAGGTAACCCCGGAAAACGATAACGATAATATTATACCAGTAACTATCGTAATAATCGGAAAGTTTAACTTTACGATCCCGGAAATAAAAATCACTTTAAGGATAAATTTATCCTTAAAAACCAAAACGATACCTTTAATCCGGAATTTTTAATCGAAAAATTTCTCCTTTTAAAACTAATTGCCAAAAAATTAATTACTAAAAAGTTTTACGGAAACGACGTAAATTTTCTTTTAAAACATTTTAAAAAAACCGTTACGTTATAATACAGAAAACTTGTATATCTTAAATACGAAAGCTTTCGAAAAGGTAATATAAATAATTACTAAAACGAAATTTTAATTATTTTCGAAAATTTAATACCAGGATTACGTTATTATTTTATAATAATGCCAAAGCTAACGTGAAAAAGAAATATAGCCGGATGCCGTTATAATGGGCCGCCGGGAACGAATATAAGGAAATCGTATAGCTGTTATTTAATAAAGGCGCGGAAATCGACGCGAAAAATAATTATAGCTATATACCGCTATAACGGGCCGCCAGGAACGGACATAAAAATATCGTATAATTATTATTCGATAAGGGTACCGTTATCGAACGATACGATAACGTTATAAAAATGGCAATTTTAAATTACCGGATTTTAATTACGTAAATTCCTTTTACGTTTCGTTATTACGGTTTTATAACGGCAGCTTATTAATTTATAGATACCGAATATAAAAATATAAAGTTAAGTATAATTACAAAATAATTAAGTTCGGAAAACGGCTTAATTTTAAATACAAATAATACGGTTACGAATAAGATATCGGAAATTACTAAATATATCGGCCAAAATAACTTCCTATTTTTTATATTACTCAAAATAAAAGTTACCTATAAACGTATATTAAAACGTATTCGTAAAAATCGTTATAATACCTTATCGATATTTTTTTATACGTTTGATAACGTTAACTTAATTTTACGTAAAATCGGAACCGAATTTATATATAAAATCGTTTTTACGTACGTTGAATTACCGATAATAAAAATTATAACCGGACCGCCGTTTTTTCCGCGTTATTTTTTTTCCGCGTTATTGTTTTTTCCGCGCCGTATTATCGTAAAGGTTTCGGAATCGTTTATTTTATCGTATCCGTATCTAAACGTATTAAATCCGGTAATAAAATTACGTAATATTACCGAAATCCTTATTATAAATATCGTAAAAATTATATCCGGATAAAAAATAAAATTTTATAACTTAATTTTATAAATAAACCAAAAAAATTTTTTATTTAATATTATATAAACGTTTATAAATAATTAATAACCTTAATAACGTAACGATATTATAAATCCGGTTTTATAAAATATATCGAACTATATATTAATATAAATATTTTCATTTATTATTAATTATATATTTTTATAATTACCGGAAAATTTGATTGTAATCGTTTTTTTTTAAGGCCGTAAACGATATCAAATTTAAGCATAAACGTGCCGCGATCGTTGTTATTTTGCCGATAAGGCCTATTTTTATAATAACCGTCTGGACGATTTTTGTAAATATTCTTTGGACCAATCATTCGTTTTGGCTTAAAATATTACCTGTTTTACCTTTTTCGTCGTTATAATTATTTTCGTTTTAACGGTTAATTTATAACGATACGATTTTAGGTTTAAACGTTAGTATTAAAAAATTGTAAAAAGGTACCGGATTTATATATAAACCTTATATACATAATACGAATATTAACATATTTATATATAATAATAAAATTATAAATACCAAAATAAACAAAATAATAATTATTATATTTTTTATATTATAAGATTTAATTATAAAAGTTTTTTGGATATAAATTATGCCGTAATAACGAAAATAATTATGATGAAAATTTTATCTAAAATAATACCGTATTTATTATCGAATTTATATATAGGACGATAAAAGGTAAATTTATTTTTACGTTCGTAAATTAAGGTATATCGAATTACGTACGCGGCCTTTAAAAACTAACGCCTATTTTAACATAACGTCGAACATTAACGTAAACGTAAAATACGATAATTATAAACGTTTACGTAAGGAAAAAAAAGAAAATTAATATACGCGCGTATAAAAACGCAACCGATTATCCGGTAAACAGGATAATATGTTCGAATATTATACCGTAATTATTTACGAAAAAAGATTTCGTAAAAGAAAAATAAGTTAAAAACGTTAACGTTAAATATAAAGTTAATAAAAAGGCGTTTTAACGAAAAAAAGGTTATACTTATAAAATTATTACCTTATTCCGATCCGAAAGAAAATATGGTAAAATATTTGCCAAATCCTTCTTCGTTCATTTTGGATTTCGTTAACGCCCGAATAGATTTTCTTGCCGCCAGCGACGCTGCCGAATATTACTAAGGGCGATCTTATTAGAGTTCAGCTTTTTTTTTCCGTAATAAAAATTCGAGGGTTTATATAATATTAACCCCGAATCAATTATAATAATAACAGATTACTTTAAAAACGTTTACGAAAAAACCGGAACGATTTCGTTTATTATTATAAACGAGTCGATAAAGCTAAAATTTTAGCCCAGCTTTTTACGGATACGGATACGGATACGTTCCGATTTTATTCAGAAACGGCTTTAAATAATTTTACAGGCTTTCCGAAAAATATATAAGGTAATTATAAAATCGGAACCGTTTTTATAAAAAAAATATATATATTATTATTTCGTAATTATTACGTGTTACAATACAGGAACAGGGGTTCCTGTCTTGGGGAAACCTGTCCTCGGAGCCTGGCGCAGGCTCCAGGCGGCTAAATTTCGGAACAGGAAAAAGCTTGGCTTTTCCTGCCAAAACCTAAAAGTGATTTAGGTAATCTAAGTAATCTGGCAGATCACATAAATTATATAAATCCACGATATACTTATTAAAATCCAAGATGGATATATAACGGACGGTTTTTTATATAAATAGCATTTAATTAATTTCGTTTTTTAATTATTAATTTAAGCTTTTAACCAAAAGTAATTATACCGTTTTTTAGTTAAGGGAAAAATCCGTAAATCTTTTTAACGAATACCTTATTTATTATGTTATTATTACTTACAAATTAAAAACCCCTATTTCGGATACTGCTTATATTTCTAGGTAAAAATATAACAGGTTCGTTATATTTTAATAACTTCTTAATTAATAATTAACGAATAACTTAAAGCCTAATTAAGTACGAACTTTTTTAAATTTAATAAAAACAATATTATAAAACGACGTTTAATAGATAAATAATATATTCGATTTTTGTTATTAATTAATAAAAGATTAATAACTAAATTATATAATTTACCCTTTATTAAAAAAGTTTTTTAATTAATCGATAACATATTACCAAAAGTTATTAAAACTAAAGGATAAAAAAAATTTTTTTTTTTTTAATAATAATTTACCTTTACCTTTAAGGAGGTAAAAAAAACTATTAAGGTACGACCAAAAAAATTAAATTACGAAAAAAAAGTTAAAAAAATTCTTATTACGGATACGGGAAAGGAAAAAAAACTTACGATTAATTAACAACTGGACTTTATGACCGAAAAAGTTATAAGATTTTAAAAAGAAAATGCCAAACTTATTTAATAGTTAAAAAAAATTTCCGCGATTTTAAAAATTATTTCCTATCCGAAAATTCCAGCATTTTTCTTTAAAATACTTACTTTTCGCCTTCGAACTTTTATCCCTTTATTATTTAATCGAAAACGAAAAAAAATTATACCCTTTCTTATTTACCATAAAATATCCGATATTAAAAGTTATAAACCGATTATTTTTAAACCTTATAATAAAATTACGGATATAAAAAAATTTCTGGTTAAGGTTAAACTTTACCTTAAATGGTATAAAAGTTTTTTAACGGAAAATTATTAAAAGGTTATAATTATTTTTTAGTTATTTGCGGAAAAAGTATTCGATTAATTCGAACTTATTTTTAGTAATTACTTAATATATTCCCTTAATAATTACTTAAATATTATTAATTACGTTTTTAGTAATTATAGATATTTTAAAAAACGAATACGAACCTTATACGGAAATACCGATAAATAATAATACGCGGTTAAAAAAATGCATAACCTAAAATAAATTACGTTTGTTATAAAATACGCAACCGAATTTAATCGACTAGCAGCTATTTTTAAATTATTAGAAAAAGCGTTATTTTTCCCTTTTTATAACGGCTTAAAGGAATAAGTTAAGGATGAAATGTTTCGAATCCTTAAGGAAGAACTTTTTAAGAAATACGTCGATAAAGTTATTATTTTCGACCGACGTACTTTTGATCGATATTTTAAAAGGAAAAATACCGGCAGATAAAATGGTAACAAATGTTTTAATAGTAACAAAAAAATAAAGGATAGGTCCTAAAAGAAAATTAATACGGTTTTAATGGAATCCAAAAAAGATAAGTTTAAAGTTAAATATTTTAATTATGGCAAAAAAGGCCATTTTAAAAACGAATATTACTTTTTAGCGAAAAAAAAAAATTCCCAAAAAAATTATTAAAGGGATAAAATTTTTTAGCCTAAGAAGAAGATTCGTACGGCCGAACGAAATATAAATAGCGAGGATAAGGATAAAAAAAAAGTAAGTATTACTTTTATTAATTAAGAATTTATTATTATTATAACCAATAAGGTTAAAAATAACGACCTAAATAATAAAGATTGTATTATTTACCAGAATATTATGGCTAAAGCTTATAAATATTATCCAGGAAAAGCGAGCTTTAAAATAATTATTACGTTAGGATGTATTTATTACCTCGATATATAAAAGTATAAAATATATGATTAAGATAGTTAGTTACGAAAGGATTTTAATAGCTATGGATAATTATCTTCCGAATATTACATTTTTCCGGAATGTATTATATACCCTAAACCAGCAAATAATTATAGGCTTTTATATTTTATTACTTATTATAATTATAATTATTTTATCTATTAACGAACCAAAAAGGATAATAACTTTTAGCTAGAATATAACGAAAAAACGTTTACAAAACTAGACGATAAGTACAGATGCATAAAAACCCCTTAATAACTAGATTACTTTAAATCTTATTATCTATATCCTAAATCTAAATAAAGCTAGAAGGCCATAACGTAAGGATATTTATATTACGCGCCAGTACCATACGATAAATACGACTTCCTAGTTATGGAAATATCCCCTTCGGAAGTTTACCTTTTTAACCCGATAATTTACGAAGTACAAAACTTAAAAAAAAGCCAGAAAAAAACAGTTATTTTTAAGTACCAATTCGGCAACAGAAAATGGTTTAAGTATATGGATGATAATTATACCAAATACGCAGTCCGGAAGGTACGCGAATGGAAACGCCTTTTAATCCTTAGGGTACATTAGTTAAAAAACGGCAAAGGCCTTCGAAAGTAAGGTACCGAAAAACCCCTATATACAAAACCTTATACGAAACTTAAAAAAGAATACGGAGTTAGATTAAAATCCTTATTTATTATGGAAACAAAATATTTAACGTTATAATCGATTCCGGAATAAAAGGAAATTTTATTTTTCCTAAAGTAACTAAACGATACCAGATCCTTTGGAAATATAAGCAGTAATTTTATAAGTTACGAACAGTTAATGGAAACTTGTCCACTTATAATAATAATCGAATCCTTTAAAAAACGGAAAAACTCGAAATCTAAATATAAAAATATTTAAAACGGGTTACCTTTAATATCGCCGACATCTTTAAATATAATATTATTTTGGGAATACCGTAATTACGTTCCAGTAATTTACGTATTAACTGGAAAAAATAAACGCTTTCGTAAGATAATTTTACGGATAAATTTTATAAGATCTGTTACGTAATTAAAGAAATTAAGGTTTTTAATTTAATATTAATAATGCCCCTTAAATACCGACGGTTTAAAAAGTTATTTAAGGAACGAACCCGAAAAAAATTACCTAACTATAACCAATAAAATCATAAAATTCCCATCAAAAAAGAATATTACCTAAAGTTTTATCAAATTTACTACATAAACCTTAAAAAAATTAAGGCTTTTTAAAAAAATTTCCAACGAAACCTAAAAAAAGGTTACATTTAAAAGTCCGAATTACCTGTAAGGTACCTAGTTATAATAATACTAAAAATAAAAAATGGTAAAATTAAAATCGATAAGGATAAAAATTTAATATATCGACGAATCCACGATTACAAACAACTTAACGACATTATTATCAAAAATGGATATCCCTTAACGTTAATAAATACTATAAGGGAAAATATTAACAAAGTTAAATAATTTATAACTTTAAACTTACTAAACGGTTATTACTTAATTCGAATAACTAAAAGCGAAAAATGGAAAATTACCTTTAGGATTATTTATGAACATTACGAATATAAGGTTATGCCATAAGGCTTAACCAATATACCAACTAACTTTTAACATATACTTACTATTATCTTACGGAAGTTTCTAAATAAATTCGTTTTCGTTTACTTAAACGATATTTTTATTTATTCCGAAACTTTAAAAAAGCATAAAAAATATATTACTTAAATACTAAAGGTTTTTAAAAAAGTTAACCTATTAGTAAACGCTAAAAAAAGTGTTTAGTATACCCAAAAGCTAAACTTTTTAAGTTTTATTATTACCTTAGGACAAATTTAAATCCAAAATTTTAAATTAAAAGTTATTAAAAACTGGCCGATTTTAAATAAAGCTACTGTTATTAACATTCGTTAATTTTTAGGATTTACCGGCTACGTACGGCCCTTAATTCAAAATTACGGCAAGCTCGCTAGCCCCTTTATTAAACTTACCATTAAAGAATACGTCGGGAAAAAATTCGAGTTTCTAAACGAAACCAAAAAAACTTTCCAAAAAATCAAGAACAAAATTATTAGCGCCCCGGTAATTAAACTACCAAATTACCACAAAAAAAAATGACTTAAAACAAACGCTTTAAATTACGCCCTTAAAGCAGTACTAAAGTAATTAAAGGATAATAAAAAATGGTACCTAATAACGTATTTTTCCAAAACCCTTAAAAACGCAGAACTTAAATATTTTATTTACGATAAAGAATTATTAACGATTATTTTAGCACTTAAAAAATAAAAATTATTCCTTAATGGAACCAAAAATCCATTCGATATTTATTTAAACCATAAAAATTTTACCAGATTCATAACGACCCAAAAACTAAATAAACGCTATAAGAATTAAATGGTTTTCTTATCCAAGTTTAACTTTAAAATCTACCACATCAAAAGTAAGGAAAATATCCAAACGGATATTTTAAACCGAAAAAAAAATTACGACTTTAAAATTTCCAAACGATATATATAAATATTATATCATAAGGATAATAAAACAGTACAATTATATGTAACCTTAAAATAACCTACTTTAAAGGAATTAACCTAATTTAAAAGTTCTTACGATCCAAAAAAACGAAAAAAAATCAAATAACTAAAGGGAAATAATAAGGACCAACTATTATTTCGCAGCAAAATTTATATTTCCCATTAGTAACAGAAAGAATTTGTTAAAAAATTCCATAAAAATCCCTTATATAAATACCAAAAAGTATTCAAAATAACCAAACGACTTTAAAAAAAATACGACTTCCCAAAACTCCGCCAGATAATTAAACAAATAATTAAGGATTACAATATTTGCAACAAGGTTAAGGCAGCCTGCCACAAACCGTATAGCTTATTATAACCTACAAAAATACTTAATAAAACATAAAATACCATAACCTGGAATTTCATCATTAATTTCCTTACATCGAAAAACCCCGTTACCGGAATTAAGTATAATGCAATATAAATAATTATTAACAAACTTACCAAATATAAATACTTTTTACCTTTTAAAAAAACCGTAACGGCAAAATAATTAACTTACGCCTTTATTCGATATTATTTTAACAAATACGAAATACCAAAAAAGATTATCTTTAACCGGAACAAACTTTTTACCTCTAAATTCGGTACTAATTTCTTTAAGCAAATCGGTACTAAACTAAAATTTTTAACAGCTTATTACCCTTAAATAAATAATTAAACGGAATAACTAAACTAAACCCTAAAGTAATACCTTTAAAATTACGTTAATTATCAGCAGGATAATTAAGTTAAACTTTTACCACTTACATAAATAACCTACAATACGTCCGTTAACGAAAATATGGACATATTATCTTATACAGCTATATATAAATACGACGCAACAACCTAACGACCAAAATAATCCATACATAAGGCCCCAGTTATCATTACGATAGCTTTACGAACAGAAATAATGGTAACAAAAATTAAAACAATACAGACCCGATTTTAAACTAAATTATAATTCTTGCAACAAAAGATAACCTAATATTACAATAAGAAAAAAATTAAGGGACCAATTTTAGCGAAAGGAAACAAAGTTTACTTAATACGTCAAAAGCAAAATACGACATTAAACCTTTCCCAAATTAAAACAAAAAAACCTAACGACAAACTTAATTTTAAAAAACTTGGTCCGTTTAAAATTAAGGAAGTTAATTTAAAAACTAATTATAAATTATCATTACCCAAAACCATAAAAATACACCTTATATTCCATATTTTTTTATTAAAACCAGTTCCAAAAAACGTCCTACTTAAAAAAAACTTCGAAATCGAAAAAGACGATAACAAATACGAAATCGAAAAAATACTGAACTTTAAAATAATCAAAAACAAAATCCAGTACTTAATTAAATAAATAAATTGCCCACCTAAAGATAACATATAAAAACCACTTAAGTATTTAACGAATACGATAAACCTAATTAAGGATTTTCATCGGCAAAATCCTGACCGACCGTTTCCAATACGGCCAAGGTCGCAAACAACAACGGTCCCCCGCCCAAATCCAAACCTTCGGCGTTCCAGCCGAAGGAAATAAACGCCTTTACCATAACGTTTATCTTAAAATCGAACTGCGCTTACTTTGCCTTTATGCGACGTTACTTTTTTTCTAACCTTTTTTAATCTTCCTGTTAATTCCGTTCGAATCCTTTCTTTAAAATAACGACGGCCTTTTTTCTTAAAATATCCTGTTAAAAGTGCAACTGCTTTAAACGATTAAACAAAATGGTTAAAACCTTTTCCACCTCGCGTTACTTTTTTTACAAACGGTCATATTCTTCCCCAATTTTCGACAAAAAATTCATTTCCAAAACGTTATATACCAAACGTTACTAACGAATACAACAATTATAACTTAAGATACCCACCACGTAAAAACACTTAATTTCCTTAAAATAAATATAATTCGAACAAAAATTAATTTATAAACTAAACTTTTCAATATTCTTTATACGAATAATACGAAATTCTTTTTGGTACAATCGCGGTTTTCTTTTCTTTTTTTCAATTCGACTTATTATAATAAAATCAGTTAAGGAACTACCCCTCCAACAAAATAAAAAGGATATTTACGGTTCTTATCTTTGGGACAAAGATCCTTAAAAAAGGGAAATAATATTACAATACAAAAATAAAAGTTCTTATCTTGGGGAAACCTATCCTCGAAATCTAGCGCAGGCTCCAGGCGGCTAAACTTTAAAACAAAAAAAAGCTTAACTTTTCTTACCAAAACCTAAAAGTAATCTAAATAATTTAAGTAATCTAGCAAATCACATAAATTACATAAATCCACAATACATTCATTAAAATTTAAGATAAATATATAACGGACGGTTTCCTGTATAAATAACATTTAATTAATTTCGCTCTTTAACTATCAATTTAAACTCTTAACCAAAAGCAACTGCACCGTTCTCTAGTTGAAGGAAAAATCCGCAAATCTTTTTAACGAACACCCCATTCATTATACTATTATTACCTACAAATCAAGAACCCCCATTTCGGATACTGCTTATACTTCCAGGTGGAGGTATAACAGGTTCGTTACATTACGGTATTAAAATCGGGCATTTTCTTTTTCGGAATACGGCCGTAACCTTTTTTTATTTACTAAAAAATTAAGGATTTATTATTACTAGCATCGCCGTTTTATTACTATATGGCCCTATTAATACTTTTAACCGGAAACCGTAAACTTTATATTAGACGTTATTTAATTTAAAACATAATTTTATTTCCGATAAATTTTTAAATTATAAAAAGTAATGCCGTTAAATATCCGGTTTATTTATAACTTTTTAACATAAATTTTTATTTTATTTTAATTAATTATTAACCGTTTTAATAAAATAATATTTAGAAGATATAATTTAATTTAATTTTATATTTTTGTTAATAATTAAAGGAATTATCGATAAAGGTATTATTAAAGTAACGGAGTATAAGCGTAATAATTTTATTATTTATATATACGTAAGGAAATGTTTACATTTTTATATTTTTTTTTACCTACCGGAATATTACAAATTATTTAAAAATTATAAATTATTAATATTAAATTAAGTTACGTTTAATTATATAAATTAAATAATTATTTTTTTAACCTTTTTATATACCAAATTTTATATACATTAAAACTAATTATTATAAAAATTTTTTTTTTACCATAATTATCGCAATTTATACCGTAAAAAACTAATAACTTTTTTGAGCAATATATATATTAATTAATATAATTACGAAATAACTTATAAAATAAAGGATATTTAGCATATTATACGGTTAATAAATTTTATTTAAAAAGCAATCGGGATTTATTTATAAAAATAAGTAACTAAACAATTAAACGTAATTTCCGTTCAATTTTTATTAAAGCCAGCTAATATTAATTATGCTAATTTGGAAATAAATTTTTATAATCGGAAAAAACGTTTTAATTAAAATAATTCTTTATATAAATTAACCAAATTCGGTTTTATTTAACAAATGGATTTGTTAAATAAAAATAAATATAACCGGGATAAAATAAAATTTACCAAAAAATATTTAAGATAAAATAATTACGATAAAATTATATTTTGTAAAAATATTACTTAATTTAATTATTATGTTATTATACCGAAATCCTATAACGTTTACTTACGTATTTATATTATATTATAATATAAAAAAAATTATTATTTTATCGAATATTTTTATATATAACGGAATAGGTTAAATTTTTTTTATATTTATCTTTTTATATCCCTAATAAAATATTCTTTTCGATATAAAATCCAGATAAATATATTTAAAATTTAGGATTTTATTACCTAAATTATATATATTTCTATTATTATAAAGTCCCGTTAAATCAGGCACTTAAAATTTAGTATTTTTTAAATTAAAAATAAACTATTTTGTTAAACTTAAACGCGCGCTTAATTAACGATACTGGTTTATTATTTAATTCCGATAAGTTAAATATTAACGGTATAAACTTTTAAAATTTAAATATAAACTTTATAATTTATTAAATTTAAACGTACGTTTAATTAAAAAAAGTTATTACTTTATATTTTCCCGTAAATAATTATAAAATAACCTATTTTAACGCCTAAAAAAAAGTAAATTCCAAATTAACCGTATTTTTTTATTAAAGCGAATTTAATTAAACTTTTATAATAACGGATTTTAATAAATATATTTTTTAAAATCGGGGTTAATAACATAAAATTATATTATTCAATTTAAAAGTTATAAAACATCAAAAGCAAAAATACGATTAAAAAAATTTACGAACTTTTTTAATTTTTCGGAACGAAGGTTCCCGTTTTAATCGAAAAAGACAACGTACTTTACTTATATCAGTTACATTCCGACTTTCCGGCTACCCCTTAAGGGCCAATAATAACTTCGAATAAAATAACGCCTAACGACTTTATTATAATTACGGAAAGAATTAGGCGGAATAATTAATAATTAAAGTTACCGGAATTCCCATTAAGTTCGGTAAAAAAAAGATATTATCGGCGTTTCCTACCTAAAACCTAATACAAATCCAATTAATACGTTATTAATATAACCTTAAATATATACCTATTTTAATATTCCGATAAATTAAATAAAAATCGTATATACTTTTAGCTATATAATAAATAAATAAAGAAACTTTTATAACGATTTAATTCGAATTATAACTTCTGTTAATTTAATTATCGTTTTTTTTAATTTTAACCAAACCTAATACGCAAATGTTTTGCATTCGGTAAGGCGAATTCCTTAAAGCTAAACGGTTAGCTTTTATTATTTTATTTATATTTAAAATAATAAATAAAGTAAGCGATCGAATATAAAAGTTTAAACGTTTCGTAAAGTTTTTACTTAATTTTACGACTTCCCATACCGTATTTATGTACAATTTAAAATTCCCGACGGGTTCGTTATTATTATAATATACTTTTATTTTTTTTACCCAAATTTTAATTAAAAATTAATTAATTAAAAATTAACTAAAAAACGACATTTAATATAAAAAGTTTTAATAACGGGAAATATTAAACTAAAAGCGGACATATTTTAAGTTTTTATATAAAATAAGGATATTAAAAATTAGGTAAATAAAAAGTTAGCTTATATTAACTTATAACGGATTTAAAATCGAATTAAAACGTTAATAAAAAAACCCGGCCAGAATCGATTTATTTTATTTTCGAACTATTAACGTTTTATATAAACTTTTACCTCTATCGTTAACGATAATTTTTTTTGGAAAAAAAAGGGGGATTTAATATAATAACTATTATTTTTTATAATTTAACGATACTTTTTATCGTATAAAAACAATTTTGGTTAATTAATCCGGAATTTCTTTATTCGGAACGTTTAATATTTATTAAATTTAATTTTTCCGTTTCCGATACGGATATCTTATAATTTTGGTATATAATAAATACAACCTTTTATAACGGTATTTTTATAAAAAATCATAATAATAAAAAATAAGCCTATGCCGTTATTATTTACAAAATCGAAATATTCGTTTAAGGAAACGCGGAATACGGTTCGGAAAAACTTTAAAAATACGGATATTAATTCGGTATCTTTTAAGTTCTTTTTAAAACATAATATACGGATTTTAACGGTTAAAGGTTTAAAATAAAAAGAACTTATATTTATAAACCCATAAAATATATAATAAGTGGATTCGAAAATAGATCCAAAAGATTATAACGTATTTTGGTAATAAAAATAAAAATAGAAATCGTATAATCGATAGTTATAAATAAATATATTTGACGGTACTTTTAAAAGATATAAAAATTAATCGTATTATATTTAATTTTTTCGGTTAATATAAAAATTTACTTAAAAATGGTTCGGTATTAAATATATTTAATTATCCGGTTTCGATAAGGATTAAGTTAATAAACGAATTCTGTAAAATGTTACTTAATATGAATAAAAAAACTTAAAATTTTATATATAATTTAAACCTCTATTAAGATTTAATAATAAAACTTCTTAAATATGTTTTAAAAAAATATTAATTTATTAATTTTAATAATTTAAACGTTATAATGAAAAAATATTTTTGAAATTATCCAAAAAGAATATTTAAGGTTAAAATCATAATTATTAATTAATATATAAAATTATATAATTTCGAACGATTTATAATAAAGGTTCAAAATTAGTTAATTAAAAAACTTAATGCCGTAAAAATAAATTTAAAAAATCGAAACGTTCGTAATAAGTTAAATAATTTCTTAAATCTATATAAAAATTGGTTATAAATTACCTAATATAATATTTTCAATTATAAATTATAACAAAATAATTAAAATTAATATTTAAGGTTCCGTTTTGTAACAAAAACAAAATTTATTAAAACGCGTTTTTCTTACAGATCTAGTAATCTCTAAATCCCGGTCAAATAAGCTTGCCAAATTGTTTTTCGTAATATTAAAATTATATTCCCGTTAAGCCTTATAATTAGAAAGTATTATAATAATTAGGTTTTATTCGGCCTCTTTTAATAAAACGTTATCGTATTTTATTTTTACCGTAATAAAAATTATTATTAACGGCCGATAACGAAATAAGTTTAAAAATATTTAATAAATCGAATTTATTAATTAAGTTAAAATCGTACCTACTTTATTATATTTTTCCGTGATAAAATAAATTAAAAAATTTAAAAATATTAAAATTCGAAAATAAAAATAACCGACGATCGTTTTTAAAAATACCGCTTTAGCATTTTTAATATAATATAAACATACTTTATTTAAAATAAGGCTGACTTTAATTTTCAATATATAACTTTGTAAATATATATTATAATCGATTAAAATAAATAATTTTTTCCGTAATATACGAAATTAATAACAAAAACGGAAATATATTTTAATATATTTTATTCCTTTTATAAATATAATAATCTAGATTTTCGTTCGGGAATATTCGTCGAAAAGCTTATATGCACCCGAAGTTTCCTTAAAAATAAAGCCTTCGAAGCCAGTAATCCTTTAATAAATATCCAGCCAAAACGTATTAGGTATTTAGGTTATATTATAAAAAAGGTTACTGGTTAAAAATTTTAGAAAAAGGAAAGGGCCGGAAAAGGGGGGGTATTAATAATATAAAAATAATCGAATTAATATTTTGGAAGAAAATAATTATTGGCGATTTTTAACGAATCAGAAAATAGCGTTTAAATATACTTTTTATTTTTATAAAAACATTTTTTAACTTTTATTTTATATATATTATTAAATACGTTTATATAACATACTTTAATATTATAAATTATTTTTTAATATATAATATAAATTATAATAATTTTATTTAATATTATTTTAGCATAATAATAAAAATATATGAATTTAATATAATATTTTTACTATATTTTAAAAAAGGTTTAAATTAATCCGTAAATTATCGTTTTTATATATATAATTATATTAAGAGGATAATAATATGGTCCCCTTATTCCGTTTATAATAAATTTTTACTTAATGTTTTATTATACCTTTATTTTAAAAAGTTATATTTTTATTAAAATATATCCGAATTAAACGATTTTATTATTATTTTAACAATAAATAAGCTTTTTAATATGGGATTTAATAAAACGGTTCGTATTTTTATAATAAACGTAATAATTAACCGTCGTAATAAAAATAATATTACCGAAACGTTTAATACGAATTAAAAAAAGGTTAATAAAATTATGTAACTTTTTAAAATTAACAAAACCTTAAAATTATAATTTTGCAAAAATCGTTTTTTAAAGATTTAAGGCCGAAAGAAATTATATGTAAAATATTTCGTTCGATAATAACCGCGATTAACGTATTATAACTTTTAAAATTAACTTTTTTTTTTAAAAAAAATCCCGAATTTTCGAATCCGACGTTCGCAAACGATACGGATTTATAAAATAATTAAATATTGTTAAAAAAATTTAAAATTTTTCCCATTTTTTTTCCGATAAATATACGATTAAAAACGTTTCCGATTTTTTATATTAATAAGTAATCCGTTATATGTTAAAACGTTTTTATAAAAATATAATTACCGAAAGAAATACGGTAAAATTAAAATATTTATTATAATTTAAGTTATAATCTAAATACGCAAACTTAAAACCGGTATAAACCTTTTTATCTTAAAGGAAATCCCGATTCTTCCTGTAACAAAACGATGTTTAAAAATTATTATAACATTTTCGAAAAATATGTTTTATTATTATATAAAACAAATAATACTTTTATACAAAATAACGCCCTTATTTATAAATTTAAAAAAATAATAATATAATTCAAAGCTATAAAATTAAAATATTCGAATAATTTTTATATTCGTCCGATTTAACTTTATCGAATATATAAAACAATACTTAAAATAATTAATATACGAAATTAAATCCGAATTTTATTATTTACGTAAAAACGAAATTATTTTCGAATACGTAAAAGAAATAATACTAAAAGTATAATTAAAAGTTAAGTTTAATTTTTTAACCGCATAAAAACCGTACGTTAAGTCAAAAAATGATATATAAAATATAAATCGTTTCGAAAAAAACGTATTTAAATATAAGTTTTATTTTTTAATTAACTTTATATTTATAAAAAAACGTATAAATAAAGTTAAAAGGTTAATTTAATAAAGGGTAAAATTATTAAATAAAACTATATATTTATTCTTTTATTATAAGTAATTAAAAATATTTTTTAGGTAATATTTTGCAATTTATATTTATTAACCGAAAATGTTTAAAAGTATTAATTAATAAAAGGGTTATATTTTCGGTATTTTTATTTCGTAATAAATATATAAATAATAAATGAATTATATATATTAAAAACCTTACCCGGAAGAAATATTTAACGATTTAATTTATTAAATTTATAATTCTTAAACGCCGTATAAAATCTTTATATATCTAGTATGTTTTAAGTATTACCTTAAAAACATATATTTTAAGGGAATATATAAGTACGTAATAAAATTTCCGTTAAATGTTTTATTTTATAATTTTAAATTTTTAGAGTTTTTAATTTTCGTAATTATTATTTTTCTTTTTTATAATTTCCGATTTTAATTTGTTTTAAATTTATTTTTAAAATAACTTATGAATTAAAATCGATTCTTATTAAGTTATTACCGGACGGATAATTCGGAAATAATATATAAAAGAATATAACGTAAAAAGGTGGTATATTAATTAATTAAGTTATAAAACGAACGGTTTTAATTTGTAATAAATAAAAAGATAAAATCGGTTATAGTTATTGCCGAAATATATAATAAAAGTTTGATAAATTTATTATGTTATGGAAAATTAAAGTAATTATAAGCTAATTAAATTTATATACTTTTTCCGTTAAAGGTTTAAAATAAGTATTTAGTATTAATAATTCGAATTTAATTTTTTAAATTTATTTTAAACGTATTTTTTCGAAAATGTTAAAACGTTTATCGGAGAACGTTAATATAAAATTAAACGTATACTAATATATATTATTTTTAATGGTTTATTAAAAAGGTATAAGTATATAACGGCGGTTAGTTATAAAATAACGGCCGTACGTAATACCGTTACGTTAATAACAAAAAGGTTAGCAATTAATCGTAATTATAATAATTAATTAAGTACTTTAAAACTTATATTAATTTTAAAAATAACCTTACGGATAACCAGGCCGTAATATAAAATATACGAAACGTTTTTAATAAAAATATATAAAACGGTTTAAATAATGTATATTATTACCCTAATTAAAATTGTACATAATAATAACAGCGCAAGTTATTTTTATCTTAATGGGTCGCTGTTGGCAGCTAATGGATTAGCAGCTAATAGGCTGTTAGCAGCGGAATAGGGCTGTTGGCAGTTAGTGGGGTGCTAGCAGCTAATGGGCTGTTGGCAGCTAATGGGGCTGTTGGCA
>QJNX01000216.1:0-107047 GCA_004155925.1 Monosporascus sp. MG133 | reverse complement strand
CCCCCCCCCCCCCCCCCCCCCCCCCCCCCCCGCCGCGATTTCCTGCCACCTCATAGGGCAGATGCGAACAGATCGGGGTGAGAGACGTTGAACCATGCGTTGAGTGCGTTCTTTCGTGTCGTTATTCGATTCAATGCACTGCGGTGTTAAAATTTGATACAACTACCAAGCCAGGAACAGGTAGAATACCCAGGTAAGCAGAAGTCTCCCAAAACTTAACGTGCATTTCGTATCGCATCGTCGTTCCCTTAAAAATCTAGTCGAAATAGCGCCCCCCCCCGGGCGCTACGTCATATGTCTGGAGTATACATTCCGAGAAGATAAAACACGTTCAAAGAGCTGGGGTGCCCCCTAGTCGTCGACCTCTCAGACCCTGAGTGCGGGAAAATGTGAGACCCCACGCTATGGCGGGACGCTATTAGGCATCATACTACCTTACGCCCAAAGTGCCTGCCAGTCAAACCAATTAGACGAGGCACCAAAATCGAGATTCCCTTCTAGGGCGGCATCTACGGCATCGAGATCGAAGGTGGGATCCAGATGGCCGAAAACGTCCAGATCAGGAACGACGCCTAAGAAAGATGAGTCAACGATTCCTGGGTCATGCGGTTGGTCGGTGAGTTCCTCTGAGACTGCCACGGTCGGTTCCGCGCCGTCTGCGGGATGTATGTCCGCTTTCCTCAAGGGGTAAGCCGGTTGAGAGTCTTGGGAGGTAAGTGAAGCGACAGCCTTGCCCATCTCTTGAAGCACTTGCTCTGCCATGGTGGCCATAACCTTGGCAGTCCAGAAGGTACCTCCTAATGATTTCAGGAGCTGTGTGTTTTTCTGAAAATCCTGCTTGCCGCGGTTCCTGAACATGAAGATATCACTATATCGCATTTTTCTATATGCTACGCTCAATGACAGTGACACGCCGTAGGGGATGATTGGCATGTACGATACTTGCTCGTTATACTCCTGGCTAACGATGGACGTTATGCGATCGGCGGAGAGGGAACGGCGGCTATTGGTTGCCGGAGGTGGCAATACACCGGTAGTCGCCGTACCACCCGGCGGAAGTCGACATGAGAGTATGGCAACTGAGTGATAGAGGACTTCCAAAGTTGCTGCCGACTCATTAGCAACTATATGCCTCGCCTCAAGACGGCACAGCCAGAAACGCTCACCAAGGAAGGCACTTGGAACTTTGGTCGCACCCGCATCGATGATCATCTGCTCGAAGATGGGCAGCTCAATGACCATCGCCTCCTGTATAAGGAGGTTTTTTGGGCGATATAGATCTATGACCCGATCGAGTAATCTCACCACCATCAGAAACAAGCGAAATGGGGCGGCCTGTGCCTCAATGCAGGTGTCCAAGTCCCATCCGATATCTCGCTCGTGAATGAGAAGCGCTCGACCATATAGGGACGATGTGATCCTATCCAAGGCCCAAAGACAACAGAATAGCGATCGCGTGCTGAGAAAATCGTCTCTATCCTTATCCGCCGTCAAGTGAATGCCGAGTGTGTGCATCTGATGCACCGCATCGGTGAACGCACGTGCCGGGAGGTCAGCCTCTTCAGGGCACGCAGGCTGCATGTACAGGGAAAAAATCAGGAGTATTCGGGTCTCTGTTACCCGGTCTGTGATGAGCCCGGCATCAATTGTTATCCGTATAGCAGAGGAAAGGGCAGCACTAAATTTATTGGGGTCCAGTAGATCGTCTTGGTTTTGTAGCCGAAGGTGGGGTACAGCTTCTGGGTCCGAGGCCGCGGCGAGACTCACTACCTGTTGTATAACGATCCATGATATCTCATCTTCAGGAGGCCTCGTCAGATAGAGACTGATAGCCGGGAAGAGTGGATCAAATTTCTCGACATATATGCGACGGAGAACAGCAAAATCGGAGGGAGGCGGGCGACAGGGGAGGCAGGAGGCCTGGACATGGGGCTTCAGAATGCCCTGTGTAGTACGGCTCGACGTTGGTTCTTGCCTGGTTGCTGAACTTGCCGAACAACGTTTGTCCGGCACACGAGACTGCCATACCCCCACGCCTCCTCGGATAGACTGGTCCCGGCTCGAGTGAGGACTAGTTACTTCGATGAACATGCATTCAGGGTTCATGTCGCCGACAAACCTAGAGACGCGGCCTGCTGTGTTTTTGATCTCAGCCTGTGTGGCCGGCACTGCCGATGGTGATTTGCCGTTGCTGGATGCTCTCTGAGGATGCCGATCCGTTATATGCTGAGACTCCTTTTTTCTAGTGACTTTAGTTGTCGCAGAACCCGGTGGGTGTCCCAATTTTCCGTGTACACATCGCTTCTATTTTACACGTTAATATATGACCATAGTTAAGGACATATGGCAAACCTTGCGGCGCCGGCAAAGTGAGCAGGCCTGTGCGACTTGCTTCCGCTTGAGTGGGAAGCCGACCGAGTCGGAACCTACAAACTTAACCATGGCCGTTCAACCCCCGACCGACAAAGACTTGTATGAAAAAATATCGACAGAACGATGCCAGGGAAGGCCCGGTTTCCTATAGCCCACGCTCGCCAGCTACGCTCAGTGACAAGGCCACCGCCCATAGAAGGTCGCGTAATTTGAAGCGGAATGGGACGGGAGCCGGGCGGAGTGGTCTTGGTCTCCACTAGGAAGAAATATACCGCGGACTAACCCCTTTTAGTAGCTCCGCCTACATCAATCCTCAGATGTCATACAAGCTCCGAACTATCGGTCGCATAACTCTAGGATCGTGAGTCAAATACATCATTAAGCGTCCCTGCATCGCATTCTGAGAGATTCGAGGATCTAGTATCCCCGGATCACCCAGGTCCCATCCGAAATACGTATCCGGTCGGATGATTCTCAAAGGAGCAGCTCCGATGCATTCAATTGTATATAATAACACCCTGGTAGGGGGCGTTCTGTCAGTAAAGCTGCAAGTGCAGATATTCCACTGTCTTCCATCAATAGGACAGGATAAAAAGCAGACATATTAAGTACAGTGTCCTATGCCTCAAGACCTCTACGCAGAGCCACGAGTCAACCCTAGGCCATGTTCAAAACATCCAGGATTGGTCAGCCGAGACTTTGTCAAGTCAGATCGATGACAGCGGCCGTGGCTCAGACCCAGCTTCGGATTCCTGCTAAAAGAGAAGGAGATATCTCAGATTCCTTTATTTCCCTCTCAGGTACCGAAAGGCTGCCGCTGCCTTCGAGGTTTCTAGACCTCAAGAAGGCCCTCACTGCTGGTCACGAACATCGTGTGGTTGACAGCTGGAAGCGATTACTCGACACGCTCCAAGCCGAGAACCAGACAATAGCCAGAGACGGACCGATGATCATCCCCAACATCGATTTCCATGAGTTAGATAGGGACCTCGCAAAATTGGGCACCGAGATCAAAAAGAGGGGAGTGGCTGTCGTCAGGAATGTGGTCCCAGAAAAGGAGGCAAGGGCTTATAAGGACGAAATCGATGAATACGTGAGACAAAACCCGTCAACCCGAGGTATATTCTCCCCGGATCATCTAGGGTCACCTTACTGAGAACTAATACACGATAGGTTTCCCTCAGAATAACCCGCAAGTGTTTGAATTGTACTGGTCCGCACCGCAGATAAAGGCCAGAGCCCACCCAAACCTCCTGAAAACTCAGACCGCCCTGATGCGGCTATGGAAATCATCTGATCCTGAGAGCGAGATTTCCATGTCACAGCCGTTAATATACGCCGACAGACTCCGCATTAGGCAGCCGGGTGATGCCAACTTCGCATTAGGTCCTCATATTGACGGGGGTAGCGTCGAAAGGTGGGAGCCGCACGGTTACGGCCGTGGGAGAGTTTATAATGAGATCTTTGAAGGCGCTTGGGAAGAGTATGACCCCTGGGATGCCAGCACGAGAGTTCCTGCTATCACAAACAACTACAACGGGCTAGGTGCGTGTAGCATGTTCAGGATGTTCCAAGGATGGTTGAGCATGAGTCAAACGAGGCCCCTTGAGGGCACGCTGATGGTGAACCCGCTACTCCAACTCTCGACTGCCTATGTGCTTCTTCGCCCTTTTTTCCAGCCGATCAAGCACGCCGGTCAGGTTTCCGAGGACGAGTATCTCTCTACGGATAACTGGGAGTTCGCTGGTGCTAGCATGACCAGCGAACTTCAAGGCGCCACACCCGGTCACGGCCAGGAACTGTCTGCGGTGCTGCACCCGCACCTAGACCTCAAGAAGACCATGGTGCATGTGCCAGAAATTAGGCCTGGTGACTATGTAGCATGGCACTGCGATAGTAAGTACACCCGGAAATTCCCACAAAGATGTAATGCCTAATCAACGACGCAGCCATACATGCAGTCGACCAGGTACACCAAGGAAAGTCCGCCTCCAGCGTGTTGTATATTCCAGTGTGTCCAGTGACAGAGATCAATGCTAAATATGCTGCGTGTCAAAGAACTGCGTTCTTGGCTGGCACTCCTGGACTGGACTTTCCAGGTGGGAAGGGCGAGAGCGAGCATATCAACAGACCTGACTACGCATATCTCCGTTCTCATGCAGACCCCTCTGGTCTACGGGCCCATGGGTTTGAAAAGCTCAACCCCACCGCCGAAGACACAAACGGGGCTAAAAGAATTATGGAGCTGGCGAATTCCATACTAGGGTTCTGATGTTCAACTTTCGAATTACATAGCCCAACTGTGCTGTAGAAAACAAACCTCAGTACACAAGGAGCTACCGTGACGGCGTACTATAAAGGGGGTGAAAGCTTCAGCTTATTTTGGGATTAAAAGGGTAATTACTTTTGGAAGGCTTTAGGGTGTCTTCCCATTCAAGCATACCGTCTACTTTCCCCAAGTTGCCTCTCCCATAAGTACAGTAGTATTACGTGTGGAGTGATTTCCCCATGAACTGGAAAGGCAGTGTGCCTACCGACGCCAGTGCTATTATGGCTAGCCATCCGCTCTTCTGATTATGAAGCTGGCTCCCTTTGTTGCATAGCGGACTTCACAGCGACTTCCCACGAGGGCTCCCTTTGTTGCATAGCGGACTTCACAGCGACTTCCCACGAGGGCTTCAAAAGCCGCTGATATAGTTGGTCACTTCGAGACCGATGTGCTTGCGCTGGCATTTACTAAACGTGACTGCCGTAGGTCTAGGAGCCTGGCCGAGAGAAGGAGACATTTTCGTTTTGTCTCTGGCGGCTAGTTCTCTGTCAAGTAATCTGTATGGCTTTACCTGTCTGGCTTCCCAACCACTTAAAACCCCATGGCGGAACGGCTACTTCGGTTAATGAGGGGCTGGGCTATTGTGATAGGAACGATGTGGAAGTAGTTAAAGTTATTGTTTCGTACGTTGAATCTAGCCTCCGCGCGGATATCGGAGGTCCTAATTAGCAACTGCCCTGGCATCCCATGAGCCGTTACAAACGGAGTCCTGAGCCCGACCGTGGGCAGGTTTCGAGCCGGTCTTTTCCAGGAAGGCTCTGGCCGTGGTTTTATTTCAAGTGGAATCTGAATGATCATGGCATCATATCATTGTAGTTAAGTAATTTGTTAATGTTATCTGCCATGACTGCAGTATTCGATTTCCATATATTGTTATTGGTTCAAACCTGCTCAATGACGGTATCGCGCACGGTCTGAATTGTGGAAAGGAGGGCCTGAATTTCTCCGTGCCGATCCCTTCCAAGACCTGGATGACGCTGCTGGACCCCCTGTTTTTGGCCCATAACGAGCCGCAATTCCTTAACCCGGGCCACTTGGCTAGACCGGATCCGGAAGAGCGGAGGAGGACGGAGGTCGGCCTACATCCGAAACGAGGAGTCAGGCGCCCTACCTTAATCTACTTGCCGCAGGACAAATCTCAAGACGGATAATGCGCATTACGGCGGACGATTCCACCGGGGTGGGCTTGGACCGTGTTTACGGTTCTTAAGGAGACGAAGCCCGTCATCAGCCATGTCTTTCGAGCTGGTGTGCGTCCGGTTGTGTATTGCTATAAGTCTCCTGTAAAAGCAAGGAGCCTCTTGTACCATGGCTGCCTCGAATCCCCGCGCGCTGGTTGCTGCTGCAGCATCGTATCTCCTGTGAGTAGAACATCGAAGTCCGTTCAAGTCCTCTCCGACTTGTCCGAAGGGCCGGACTTGGTGTTCAGAAAGAGATAGGGACAACGACAATAATGTGGTGTCGAGGGGAGCGCGTAGTCACAGCATGTCAAGCAGCGGTGGTCGAGCAGAGAGATGGCTCGCTACGCTTCAAAACACAGTTCTTAAGCTGACTATTTATCTAGCACGGTCTCAGCAGCGCCTACCAAGACAGCGGTCGAATGCGCCGGCTCTTTTGAGCCCGTTTCGGCTGCCGACTACGTAGCGGCTATCAACCCTGGCTGGAATTTGGGAAACACATTAGACGCAACGCCTGACGAGGGTTCCTGGAATAACCCTCCCGTGCAAGCTACGACCTTCGACGACGTGAAGGCGGCCGGGTTCAAGAGCGTTCGGATCCCAGGTACGGGAACATTGGATCGTTGCCAGACCAAAGCTTGGAGCTCGGATGCCTGACGTGTGAGCAGTGACCTACACGCACCATTTCACAGGTGAGTCGCCCGGCTGGACCATCGATCCGGATTGGTTGCAGCGCGTGGAAGATGTGGTCGACATGGCTCTGGAGAGAGATTTATACGTCATCACAAACGTCCATCATGGTACGTATGGATACACCTGCCAGTTTAAGCACAACGGTTAGATTGACAATCGTCGCCAGACTCCTGGGGGTGGGCCGACGTCACCCAGCCGGACGCGAACATCACCATGATCGAGGAGAAGATCTACCGGGTCTGGGTCCAGATCGGCGAGAAGCTGGGGTGCAAGTCTTCGCTTGTGGCTTTCGAGCCCATCAACGAACCCCCAGCGGAGACCGCGGAACACGGGGCGGAGCTCAACAAGATCAACGAACTCTTCCTGCAGGCGCTTGCCAAGTCCGGAGGCTTCAACACGCAGCGCGTCGTCACGCTTGTCGGCGGCGCTATGGATAGTATGAAGACCTCGCAATGGTTTGAAGCTCCTACCGGATACGACAACCCGTGGGCTATCCAGTACCACTACTACAGTCCATGTAAGTCGCGGAGTCAAAGGCGTGAGAAGTAGATCGCTAACTGAGTGATAAGACGACTTTATTTTCAGCGCCTGGTATGTCTCCGACCACTGTGCCATGCCGGAAGAAAGCGAAACGAGGGAATGCTGACACACCTTTCAGGGGCAAGACGATCCTCTCGACCGACGACCTCTCCGCCATCGAGGCGGACCTAACGAACATCCGGAATAACTTTACGGACGTGCCGCTCGTGCTGGGCGAGTTCGACGCGAGCCCGCTGAACACGGAGCCGGCGGCGCGGCGGCGGTACACGGACCTCGTGATCCGGACGGCGGCGGCGTTGAACACGGCCGTCGTGATCTGGGACAACGGGCTGGACCACCTGGACCGCGAGACACACGTGTGGAAGGACCCGCACTCGCTGTCGATCCTTATGAACGCCGCCGAGGGCACGCCCAACAGCCTCGCGGACGCGACGACGGATGCGTACGCCACGTCGCAGTCGAGCTCGGCGTACGTGTTCCACAGGGTCGGCGACGCCGTGGAAGACTACGCCGTCTCGCTTTTGCTGAATGGCAACACGCTCGACTCGATCGCGGTCGACGGGACCGACGGGGAGACGTTGGTGGCGGGCGCGGACTACAGCGCGACTGCCGACGGGCAGGTCATCTTCACGACAGAATTCCTTGGGAGGCACGTCTCGGCGGCGGCGGACGCGGAGCCCGGCAGCAAGGCTAACCTAACGCTATCGTTCTCGGCAGGTGCGACGGCGGGCGTCGAGATCGTGCAGTGGGACGTCCCCGTGCTCGAGTCCAGCTCGTCTAAGGCAGCCGCCGGCGCAGATCTCCTGATCCCCATCACGTTCAAGGGGTTGAAATACCCCGCGGCCGTGAAGATGTCGCGCAGCGACGGCGTGTACCTATTTGACGATTGGACGAAGTATCTGGGCCCTCTGCAGGCCGGTTATGGTGTAAGTGCTTTACTGCCCTATCTACATCTAGAGGCATCTGTGCCTCTTATATAAGAGGAATTTGAGAGTGGCTAACTTTGGCACGCAGACGTATAACGGGCAATGGAACTGGTTGGGAGGCAATCTGGTCTTGACCTCGGCTACCGTTGATGCGGTTATCGCTGCCGGCGTGGACACGACGTTCACTTTCGATTTCTTCCCCCGGGTCCCTGGGAACTCCGTGAACTACACGCTGACCGTCTGATCAAGGTATATGATTGCCGTAATGGTCGAGGCGCACATGACTTGCGCGGGAGCTGCTTTCCATACATAAACCTTGTATATATTTAATTTGTCCCATGTATAACACGCTGCGAAGACCCTTCTAGCACTCTCGCGGGCTAAGCCAGCGATGTATGTTGATCACCTCATAGAGCATCCATGAGCCGAGTGGGGAATCTTCTCTCTCGTCCCGTCCCTCTCCAGGTTTCAAGTGCCCGATTTCCAGCAGCTAGGGCGCGAGACGTCCGGAGATCAGCTGCGGAATGTCGCAATTACACCCAGGCATACTCATGCGAGGTGCGTCTAGTGCGTCTTTCGTGAAGGCTTTCTCGGCTCGACGGACATGCCCGCCTCGTTACATTGGTGTTACATATGGAAGCGGACGGCGTTGGGGTCCCTCCGGATTCATCGTTAAGATGACTTTAGAATCGCCGCGGGGTGACCATAAGCTTCCACATACGCGACCCGGTAACGGTGTGTCGACTACCTAATCCTCGGCCACTACTAGTCACTGGCCGATGTGTAGAAAGGGTAGAACGTGGAGAGTTCACATTCCGGTGGAATGGGGAGACGAAGCACTTGTCATCGACCTTGCCACCGCCTCTTCATATTGCGTCTTCGCCCTTGCATCATCACTCACTTCTGGGGCGGCCGGCTTTTGGGGGGTGGAGGAGGCGGATTCGTAGGGGTACCGCGGAGCTGACTGCGCAACTCGTCAATGAAATGGTTCATGAAGCCATTCGCACCCGCATTTGGATCACCTGGTCGCCTAGTCAGAATAGCATTGCGGGCGGAGAGGGATCTCCGGACTGGTGCTGTGGAAGGGACGCACGGGTAGCTTCTCCGGGGCGCAGAGGATCGTGGGGATCGCGGCCGTACTTGTAGTCTTCGACGTTCCGATGTATGCGGCGGACACCACGATGGAAGGTTGGGGATCGCAGTAGCTTGTCGACAATGGCGTCCTACACAAGATTGGAGTTAGCGGTCTAGTCGTGTGAGAGAGAGATATGACTTTCTCATATAGTGGCAGACGGGATATATAGGACTTGCCTCTACCAGAAGGAATGCCTGGAACAGGATCCTCCAAGGCCCAGCCATGATCCGTATGAAGAGGGGCTTCAAGGAAGTCAGCTAGAGATTATGATGATGATGATGATAATGATGATACGAGTAGAGAGTTTGCGACAGTATCATGACAAGTTACGTTATTTGTAGGTTGCATGGTCGTAGGTGCCTAGGTGCATGTAGACGTAAGACCCCACCTACCAAAAGATAAGATCGGTAGTTGGTCTAGGACGGCACCGATAAGCGTCGCGCAGGTATTTCGGTACCTACAATAGTATGTATAATTATGTAGGTATGTATAACCTGTACTTCGTAAGCGAAGCCCCCTCAGGTTACAGTAGGGAGCCAGGACCATGTCTTAACACCTGGAGCGCATAGTTTAGTGGGGTCAAGCGCTGTCCTGGCAACCATACAACTCCTCCAGGAGGCTCCATATTACCGCTAGGATTAGGGGGATCATAGGTAGGTAATTGACATTGGAATTTATACATGGCGGGCCGGAGAGGGGGACGGTACTGTAGCCGAGGAGATCATGGATCGAAACGCCATTAACCTATGAAATCCTCATTGGCGATCATCCATACTATGCATGATTTTATGGGTTCACCTTGATTCTACTTCTACTTCGACATCATTTGCAGCACCGACAAAAATGGCTCCTACGCATAAGATCCACCTAAACCATATTTCACGTTGATATCATAAAGACCGTTTGATATTCCTTACACCTTTACGGGCTTCGTCTAGCTCGGTCCTTAGCTTCTTTTCACCCTTAAGCTCCTCTTCACCCAGACGGGATCATCAGCATACATGACTTATGGATGAAGCCGTGATTATACATTATTTGTTCAAACTATCTGGAAGAAGCCTTTGCTAAGGCCTCTGTTGCGACGTTTCCAATCTTTATGCTGCAAGGTTCAGTGACCCTGAGTCTGGCAAGAACAGAAAGCCCGAGCCTTTTCCTTTTCCTTTTCCTTTTCCTTTGACATTCCCCCACCTGACCCCGAACCACCATATGTACACGGCACAGCAGAACAACAAGTTGTTATGGAGGAAGACCAGAGCTATAGCCAGAACTCGGGCCGTGTCGATGTTGAGACCCGCCCCTCCGACGACGTTGATGTGGTAACGACAACAAAAAGGGATGATCATCAGCGCCCTGTCTTACTTTCGCCTTCGCCTTCGCCTTCGCCTGCGCCTGCGCCTGCACCTGCACCTGCATCAGTACCCGGATCGCAAGGTGAAGTTGGCCGGATAGACGATCACCAAAACGAGACCTCCATATCCGCTGCCGACCAGGGGAATGACACCCGGCTTCCTCCTCCACGGACACCCATCGTCGATAACAGCAGCTTATACGAGACTACGGCCGTCGACCAGGAGGACAGGCATCCTAATTCAATGACCGAGGAGCAGCATGTCATGGCCCATCTCCAAGACGACGGCGAATCCAGCTTCGTAGCTCCTATATCGCCAATACCCGTCGCGGCGCCAGAAGGAGAAGCAGGTGACGATACTTATCTCTTCGATGGCTCGTCTTCCAAGCGAGACAACCGCACTACGACTGGTAATGAGGACCGAACGTTTCATGCGCCCTCACACCAGGAGTCGCATCATCACGCAGAGACGTCTGTAGCTACCACCGCCGGCAGTCAGGGCCAGCCAGCAAGCACCACGCCGAAAGTCGATCCCCCTCTGAACCAGACACATGCACCATTGTCAAATCCTGATGCGCACCCCGAACCGCCACGGCGGCAGAGACATTATGACGATGCTGACGACGCGAACGCCAGCACCGCCGCAGATGACACCCAGATTAGCAACACCACTTCATCGCTCGAAAACTTGTTGTCCTCCCCCACAGCTGCTGCTGCCGCTCGGACCGTCTCGAGGGCCGTATCGATGGCTAGTCACCATTCTGCTAGTGACGAGAAGAACAACCGCCCAGCCGATGACAGCCAAGCAGATTTGCCATCGCGCGACAATTCAAGTCTCCAGCCTCCGAAAGATGCCTCCTTCTCCGCCAGCAGCTCTCTCGAGCAACAAACCTCTAAGCTCGATATCCCCAAGTTGTCTGTGGACGCCGGGAGCACGCCGAGCCATGCCCTGAAGACGAATTCGAGACCAAAGTTTCTGCGCAGTAGGAATGCTAGCCAGCGGTCTTCTACTTCCTCCTTCGCCTCAAACGATGACGGCGATAGTGATGCGGCCGCCGGAATGGGCGCTGACTACGCCCTGCAGTCGGGTGGTGCCGTGCCGGCGTATGGCCCCAACCGCAGCGTCAGTAATAGCTTGACGCGTTCCATCAGCATAGGTAGCATGGCTTCCGGCTTGGACGACTATCCGGAGCCTGGCCGTATCCCGCCCCTAGAGCCCTTAAAAGAGGTTGTCAACCCTACGTCTACCGGTGAAGATGAGGAGGCCATGAAGACTCCAAGGGCGAAGAAGCAGGGGTCATTGCTCCCGCCCACCGACACCGTCATCGCGAGACATGTGCGCAAGGTGGAGGTCCCCGAGTCCATAGCCAACGAGTATAAGACGAAAGGCGCACTCACCACCACCCCTCTCCAAACCCATCGCAGGGTGTCCGACTACACTACTCCTGCGCCCGGAACCGTGGCCCGCAATGGCCGGAGCATGACGTTAAAGGAGCAGTCGAGCACCATAGAGCGCCTCTCCAAGGAGAACTTCGACCTCAAGTTGAAGGTTATGTTCCTCTCTGATCGTTTGGACAAGCTCTCAGAGGAAGGTATTAAGGAGATGATCTCGGAGAACGTCGAGCTCAAGACCTCGCTGGCTGTCATTCAGCGCGATAACAAGATACTTAGACGCCGTGTCAAGGAGCTCGAAAAGAGCCTACGAGATCGGGGCGGGGAAGACCGCCCGACCACGGCCAAGAGCGGCTACTCATCCGATGGCGGGACCATGCCGACATTCGACGAGCAGTCGCGGGGGCTCGAGGAGGAGCTCTTGTATCTTCGCGAGCGGGTGGAGGAATATGTGACTGAGATCGAGAGACTCCGAAACGAGAACATGTCCAGCCAGGCCGAGAAGTGGAAGCTGGCAGAAGCTCTAAAGACGATGGGAGACCGGGCTGGAGAACGTCTTGGCGACAACCTTGGTAGGCAGGAAGAGGCCGACGTGTGGAAGGACCTTCTCGAGCAGGAGACGGCACGGCGCGAACAGGCGGACGACGAGAACCGAAAGCTCCGCGATGAGATCTTCCGCTTGAAGCAGGGATTTAGCGGCAGCTCGTCGAGCATCGGCCCGGGCGGTGGTGGCCTGCATCACACGACGAACATCTACAACATTACACGCAAAGCAAGACCAACGTCACCCTTGAGGTCGCGTCCAGTTTCTGGTCTATCGGGCGACGCGGATCAAGGTTCGATGAGCCAGTCCAGTACGCTGATCGATGAACTCCGCCGGGAAAGCGAACAGCTCCGCCACGAAAACGCCGAACTGCGAAGAGAGGTCGGGGCACAAACGTCGATGCTGACCTCGCGAAACCGTGAGAAAGAGAGGCTGTACCAGGAAATCGAAGAGCTTAAGCTTGCCCAGCGTAGAGGTGGCCCGGCGCCCTCGACCATCGATAGCCTCCTCGACAGATCAGCATCGAGGGCAGGGAATAACGATCGGTCAGTTTCGAGAGCTAGCGGAGGCACGAGACTCGGCATGGCCGTAGAAGAAGACCCCGACCACGAAGAGCTGGAAAACAAGCTCGCCGAACAACGCGATAAGTTCAACGAGCTGAAGCTAAAACACCAGGACGTGCAGCGTGAGCTCGACGCATGCGTGCAGGATTACGAGGCGGCAATGCAGGCTAAACAACAAGCCGAGGACCAAGTAGCCGGCCTCGAAGAGGAGCTTGACGATGCTGCTAACAATGCCCTTATACTCCAAACTGAGAGGGACGAGGCACTGCAAGAATATGAGAGCCTCGAACAGCAGTTCGAGGACTTACGACGAGAGGCCCAGGAAGAAATAGATATTCTCGAGGCCGAAGGCGACCAGAAGGACGAAGAGATCCACCGGTTGCAGCTCGAGCTCCAGGATCGGACCGAAAACTTCGAAGCCTTGCAAGACGAGATGCGTCAGATGAGCGAGGCCCTCGTCGGACTGGAAGACGAACAAGAGAAGAAAGCCGACAGGATACGACAGCTTGAGGATGACCTGGCCGAAGCCAACAAGGAGCTGGAGGACCTCGAGGCTAAGCTGCTCGAGTCCAACGATAAGGGGCAGCGGTTAAGCGTCCAGCAGGAGTCTTTGCAGGACGAGATCACCTTCTTGCGAGAGGAGCAGGAAAGCGACAAGGTCCGCATCGGCAACCTTGAGGCGGATCTCGCCGCTGTCGAGCAGAGCCTGCGGGAGGAGCAGGAGCATGTCAAGGAATTAGAGCGGCGAATTGCGGACGAGCGGACACAACGCGAGATCGTAGCGAGCCGCGAGAAAGAGGAGGTGCAGCAATTCGTTGATGAACTCAACCGCGAGGCTTCCACGGCCAAGGACGAGGTCAGGAGGTTGCGGAAGAGTCTGACTAGTCGCGAGGTTGAGGCGACCGAGTGGAAGGAGAGGCTCATGGAGTTTGAAAACAATCTCAGGGAGGCTCTGGGCGACTTGAACGGCACTAGGTCAAGTTTCCTTAAGGTACTGCACATGCGCCCTTTCCCTATCACCAACCCCCAAACTAATTCAATATTTTACAGGGCATCGCCAACCTCCAACGGAATCTCGACGAGACGGTGCGAGAGCTTGACGCCACAAAGGCGTCCGTGCTTGAGAAAGACCGCATCATTAAGCAGCGAGACGCTCTCCTTGAATCACACGGCCTGGAATCCCGGAAACTGGCCGACATGCTAGATAAGGAACGGCAGGCCCATCGCAACACGAAGAACCAGTTTGACACGTTCCAACGCACCCATTCTCACGTGTCTCGGACCGTCACGAGCCAGGACTCCCGCATTCAGGAGCTTGAGATTAGCCGCGCCGCCGACAAGAAGAAGATGGCCCACCTCGAGACCCAGTTTAAGGAACAGCTTATCGAGCGTAATAACCTCCTACTCGTGTTGTGGACCCGCCTCTCCGCTCTCTGTGGCAGCGATTGGGCCCACAACAATAGCCTCATCAACGGCCGGGCGCTTCCGTCACTAGAGTCGCTTTCCACCATGCTCCCGGGCTTCAGCAAGAATCTCCTCGCCGCCGTCAAGGCAATCGAAACCCTCATCAGCGGCTTCCAGGGCCGCATCAAGTCAGTGGAGCGCGAACTCTGGAAGGAGTATCACACTCTCGAAAACACCCTCGAGTCCCGGACAAAGAAGCTCGACCGCCTGGAGGCCCTGGTCCGCTCCGGTGTGACGGCTGGTAGCTTCGACATGCACGCGAAGTACACGCAGCTCGAGGCGGCGTACCGCACCCTTAAGGTCGAGAATGCCACGCTCCAGCGCGCCCACGATGCCCGCACTCGCGGCGCTGGATATTTCGATCCTCCCGTCATACACAGAAGCGGGTCCCGCGAGGAGGTCGACGGAAGCCCGTCGCCCCACGTGCCCACAGGCCCCTCGAGATTACCCCGCAGCAAGACGACGCAATCGCACCTAGAGCCTATCACGGCCGCGATGCCGCCAAGACCCGGCAGCAAGCGGGCCAGCTCCATGGCGAGCGTCACGCGGCGCAGTTCCTCCAACACGAGGGCCACCGGAGCAGAACGCGGGGCCTCGGAGGCGCGGGGCTCGTCGGCGAGCGACGACGGGAGAGGAGGCGGCGCCGCCAACGACGGCGATACGCGCTGGCTGTTCCGCCTGCGCGAGCTCGAGAACAAGCTCAAGCAGGAGCGCGAGGCCCGGAACATGGACAGGGCGGCCGCTAGGCAGCGCATTATGGATAGTGAGCGCCAGAACAGCGAGCTCGCGAGCGAACTGGCGAGGGCCAAGAGGAAGGCTGGGACGGAGAGCGGGGAGTAGAGCCCCCGGCGTGCCGTGGAGACCGTCTTGCCCGAGAAGTGGAGGTTTTTCTTAGAAGATAGCAGACCTGGATTGGCACACTCTTACCAAGTAAGAACAGCGAGGGTGGAAGCCAACCGGGCAGGAGGTGGTGCTCACTCAATACCGTAATTAAGCGGCGAAGGCTATCATGGTGCACATACATACATAAAGGGTTTCAGCGAGGGAGTTGATAAGGCGAAAACAGGCGAAACGGCGGCATGGATAATACCCCCATTACGGACGGGATGGATGGGTTTGTTTCGAAGTTGCCTAAGACGGGCAGGGCGAGGCTTCTATGGTATACGTTTTATATGGCGCATTGCATTCTGTACATCATTACGACGGTGGCGTATCATGTATATCTTGTATCAAGTAAATCGGTCCCGGTTGGTTTCGTGTACAGTGCTGTAGACTGATGGATACAAGTATAGTTAACTCAGTGCGGTAATATGTGGCTAGTCATCTCTTACTTTCGGATATATAACGCTCTCTTTTTCCCCTTCCTCTTCTTTCCTTTTCCTTTTTATGTTTATTTTTTTTTCTTTTACGTACGCCGACTATTTTTCTTCCTTCATTTCTGCCGGTTTAATTTTTTTTTACCCGTTAAAACCTCTGAAAATATCCGTAAAATAATAAAATAAAACCGTTATTTATAAAAGAAAATTAAAAATTATTCAGGTAAGTTGCTAATAAGAATGTTTAAATCAGTTAATTTTATAATAAAAGATTATATATTATTTTTATATTAAACAACTTAGTTTAAAGAAAAAAAAGTTTAATTATACGAAACTAATTATATTTTAAGTAAACGCTAAAGCATTAAAAATAAACGTTATTAAAAAGAAGAAATATATGTTTTATAAACGAGATAAACTTTTTTAACCCAAAAAAGGGTGGTTAAAAATGCAGTTAATTGTAACGTAGCTGGACTGCTTGTTGCATGCGCTCTTATAAGGTGGATTTGGGTGTCCAAACCCCAATTGGGGTTTGGAATTGCTGATCTTTTGGTCTTGTGGCTAGCGTCGCACCCTCGCTTATCTCACATTAATACCGGTTAAAGATAATCGTTATAAAAAGATTAAGATTAAAAAACGGAAATATAACGTTTATAATAAGCCCGGATATAATACGCGTACTTATAAAGAAGTTATAAAGATGTTTAACGAAAGATAACCTGTAATTTAAATTTGTTATAATAAAAGGTTAAAATCCGTACGATATGCTTTTATACGCAACTTGCTTATATAAGATGTTAATTAATAACAATTATTAATACATTTTAATAATTATAATAATAATAAAACCTTTAATAGTTATAGTTATTTATAAATACTTTATAAATTAAGAAAAAAGAAAAAGAAAATATAAATTTAAAATTAAAAGATATAATTTATTAAGATATATTAACCTTGATTAAAACGTTTTATAACTTATTAAATTTATACTATCCGATATAGATTTTTATTTTCATAAAATAAGTTTATTAATTAACGTAAATAATTAATGTATTTTAAAAAAGAATTATAAAGTATAAAAATTTAATTAAATGGGTTATTTAATACATACTTATAAAATTGTTATTAAATTAAATAAATATATAATTAAAGTATTACGATTTATGTTTACTTAAATCGAAAACATAAACCTTTTAAAAAAAACATGTAATAAATTTATAAAATGAATTTATATAACATATTTTTATTAATTAAATAAATTTACTTAGGTTTAAATAACGATTTTAAAAACCAATGCTTTAAATTATAATAATCCAGGAAAGATTATAATACTTAATCATTTATAAATATTAAACGCAAATAAAATACGATTAAAATAAACCTTAAAATCCGTTAAAAAGCTTAATAAATAAATATTAAAAAAATAAAGATTTATAAAGTTAAATCTACTTAGCAGGGTTTCTGCTGCGATTATATCCGTTATTTAAAACGAATTAATTATATTTAGCAATAGCGCCGTTTATACCTATTTAATTAAATTTAGTTTTACTTTTTAAATAAGATAATATTAAAAAATAACGATTAAACACTTAAAAGTTAAATACACTTTTCGAAACTATTATAGTATAACGAATTTATAATAATTAATAAAAGGCGTTAAATTAATATTTTTAACTTTTTATAAAGCTTTTATAAAACTTTTTAATTAAATTAATTTTATTTAAATATAAAATAAAAATATTAATAGTTAATTACGTAATAAAATTTTAAACAAGAATTAAAACGAAATAATCGTATAAATTTCGAAACAAGCCGAAATAAGAATAAACGAAAATCTTTAAAGTCGGATACGTAAGGTATGCGTTATAAAGTTTATTTAAGTATTTATTATAAATAAATGAATTAATTACTAAAAAGAATTAAACGAATCTTAACGTATTTCTTAATTTTAAAATATCGTAATACGATTAATATCGTATTTTTATCCGCGAAGAATTTACTTATTTTAAATCTTAAATTTATAATATATAGTTTTAACTTAATTAACAAATCTTTAAATTATAAAATGAAGATTTAACGTAACGAAATATACGTAAAAGGGAATTTCTTTTTAATTAAATAATATAAAAAAAATATTATTTTATTACCTAACGGGTTTAAAAAGTTACGTTTATACGGCCTTTATTATTACGAAGATTTCGTATCTAATTTGATATTTTGCAGGTAATTTCGAAAGAAAAATAATATAAAAACGACGAAAAAGTAATAGCTTTATTTAAAAAATCTTTTATTAAATAATTAATATATTAATAAATAAGTTTAATTAATTAGTTATTTAAATATCATTATTATAACTTTTTATTTTACCTTAATTATTTATAAACGAAACGTTAACTATATATATCGAAATTATAACGGAACGATAATAGTATGATATAATACCTACGATTAAGATATATAAGGTTTAAAAAATTCGTTTAATGATATTTTCATATATAAAAGATCCGCTTCATTAGTTTTATCACGGTCGAATATTAAATATAAAATAAGGCGAAGGCTAAATGATAAATATAATAAAGATTATAGAAAAGCCAGTTTTAGTTAAGATAGTAAATCGTTATTAATTTTATAAATTTCGAAAAAAATGCTTAAAAGATATAAATACGGTATATTTATAACCGATAGGTATTTAACTTTTATTTAAAATATTTCTCTTAAGTATTTAAAGTATAATATATTAAATATAAGGTTATAATATTTTTTAATAGTTTTATAAAATGATTAGTTTCGAATTATAATTTAATTACTTTAATTATTATTAAACTTAAGCTTTTATACCGTATATCTAGGCATAAAATAAAGGTATAAAGCGTTTAAAAGATATAATTAAGAAATAATTACGATACGAAATAACGTTAAATTACCTTTATTTTTAATCGTGTATATTGTCGTAATATAATAATATATTTATATAACCGTATCTGTAAATATACTCGTTATAATAAAACTTATATAAAACTTATAATATTTCACTGGTAAAGTTACAAACAAGTAGTCTAGATAAATAAGTAACCGGGATGGTTTTCAGCACTTTGTAGCAATAAATTCGAGTAGCGTGATAATAATATATCGCATTAATTTAAAGTATTAGAATTTCTTTCCGTTAAACGTATTAATAACTTTTTCATAAATACGCGCACTATGCCGGGCTTGCTGTAGATGCCATATTTCCATTCCTTAGTTTAATTCCTTTTTATAACAACTTTTCCACTTAATGTTAGCTGTATTTTTTCATTACCTTTTCTAGGGGGCTAGAAAACTTTATTCCTTTTATATAATATGTATTCCTTTGTTCAAAATCGTAAATTTTTAGTTTTCTGGCGTTTATTTAAAATATAATTCGTTTCGCGTAATTAAGCATTTTCTCCCCTTCAGAGAAATATTTTCGTATAAAAGTAAAAAGTTACTTTTAATTAAAAAAATAATTAATTTAATTATTCTTCTTAACGAGTTATTTAATAATTGCTATTCTTTGGGAAAATAACCGTTTTATTTCGTTATTTCTTTAATACTTTTAAAGGTTTTTACGGCCAAGGAACGAATAGAACCGGCGGAGGTTAACCAGAGAACGGTCGGCATAAGCATAATTAAAGGAACTTTTAATTCGGAAAGAACGTTATTAAAATCGAATAAAATAAGATTAATTTCCGCAAATCTAGATATAATATTATCGGATGTTATGGTAATTTAAAACGCATTATAAAAGCGGGCGAGAAAACTTTATTTAATAATATAAGTATACTAGTATTATATTAACTTTTCGATATATTTTAAATAAAAGCGTTATAAAAGAATAAAATAAAATATATTAAAAGATTAAACCCGAGATGAAAAATATATAAGTATATAAAACGTAGTAATATCGTAATTAGGATAATATTTTTCGAGTTTTATCGAACAATGGTTTTCGTAATCGTCGAGGATAAAAAGGGATTTCGAATCTTTTATAAAGTCTGAATATATTTGTTAAAATATTTAATGTATTTTAAGTTCACTTAGTTTATTATTTAATCATTATTACTACTTAATACGATTCTTTACTCGACTGTGAGCAGGAGGTTATTACAGAACTAGAACTTAAGATAAATTTTCCCCATTATAATAATAAATAACGGTATAACTTAATTTTAAAGTTACTTAAGTAATTACAACTTTTTTATATTAAGTTTATTTAGCTTTTTTACGTTTTTCGATCTTGGTAATTATTAATCCGTTATTATAAAAAGCCTTAGTAAAAATCCAGTTTCGTTAAAGTTATAAATATTCTTTTTTACGATATCGTATTTTACGATAATAACCTAAATAAGTTCGAGCCATTTGTGAAATATTTTTATATTGTTATACAAAACACGTTAATAATTAATTTTTCGATTTAAACGTATTTAAAGTTTTTGTTATTATATAATAAAGTTCGATACTTATTTAATTTTTACGAATCTTATAACGCGGGAAGTAAGTAATATATTAGCTATATTTTTAACTTATTAAGCCCGGATAAAAGAATGTTCGCGTATTTAAGTTAAAAATTCGATCGATAATCGATTTTCCTTCGGTCGGCGTTAATATTTGTAATTTAGATATATAGTTACTTCAAGAAGGTATACTGGTATATCATATTTATAAAATATAATAAGCAACTTTATATATAAAACTAAATATTATATAATTAAGTTTCGGGTTTCGTTTCTTAACTTAAATAACTAAGTGTATTTTCGCTTCTCTTATAAAAGGTTTTATATTCTATTATTAAGAAATGGATAATTAAAATTAAGTAATTAAACTATTTAAAAAAAATTTAAGCTACTTATTTATCTAAATAATATATTTTTAATGTTATAGAAAAATAAAGTTATAATATTTAATTAAAAAACCTTAATAAATTTATTTTTAAGTATAGGGTTATATAAATTACCTTTTAATAAATACCGTAATAAATCTTTTTAAAAAAAACGATCTTTAAAATATAAAATAATTTTATTATATGTTTTAAATTTATAAATAGCTCCGTAATTTGGAACTTATTAATTAATAACATTATTATTATTCGACATATATAGATAAATAAAAACGCTGTTTCTTTAAGAAATATTAAATTTAGGCATCGAATTGTAAAAGTTATTCTAATAAATAAAATTCTTAAATTAGGCCCTTAATTATCCGAATATATAAATGTAAGAATAATAAAAATTTAAGCGGAATAATCCAATTACCGGTTAAATAAAAGGTTGGTTTTAAAGTAATATAACCGTTTAAAAAAACGTACGAGATAAAAAAATAAGCTTATTATAACGAACCTGTTATATATCCATCTGAAGGTATAAGCAGTATCCGAAATAAGGTCTTGATTTGCAGGTAATAATTGTGACGGCTGACTGGCTTAACTAACTATTAAACCCTAGTCGTACGGTTTATGTTGGTAGTAGTACTGTGAGAATCTAAGTAATAAACTGAAGATGTAGTTACGTTTGGTAATAGCAGATATTAAGGGTAATCTGGGTAACCAAGTTATATTATAAGCTGGTATTATCTAAACTATAGGAAAGTAACGAACGTATAAATATTATTATTAGCTCGATTAGTTCGACCTGGTTTTATCCTTTTTTTGGTAGTTATGTTTTTTTAAACTTATCGAATCGTCGTCCGGTTCGATTGGTTCGACGTACCAAATTCCTTTAAGTTTAATTAAGCGTTTTAAGCTTATTAAACCTATTACGTAACCTTAAGGACCTATACCGGAAATCTGTCTTATAACTTCCGACCGTCTGCTATTAAGTTAAGGCCTTTAATCATAATACGATCTCTCCTTTTTAAGATTTTTGCCCTTAAAGATTAATCCACTTATCGTATTTATTTAATAGGTAATTTTCCCCTTTATATACTATTTTTAGGTTTTTCTTTTAATCGTTATAATTAACCGTATTAAAAAATAAAAATTTCGTAAACATAATAACGTTTTAATTCTTTAAAAAAATTAATACCCTTAATTTTAATATATTTACGTTTCCTTGTTCGCGTTATAAACGTAAAGGAAAGGTTTACAAAATTTTTCCTAATTCTGGAAAATATATCCGTTATTCCGAATATAATAATCCTTATAATTTATTTGGACTTTTTAAAATCGAATATAATTAATTAGTTATAAAAAAAATCGTTTCGAATTTTAAAAACGTCTTATTAAAAAAAGCTATTTTCCGTTTAATAACGTTTTAATAAACTATAACAGTATCTTAATAAGTTATTTAATTACTTAACCCGTTTACGTAACTAAAAAAAACTTTTAAGTAAACGTAAAATCGAAATGTTACGTAAAAATATTAAAAGTACAAAAGCGATAAAAAATTTCGAACGTTTAGAAAAAAAGTAACGTAAGTTAAAAGTCGAAATAATTTCGTTTTTTCGTATTTATGAACGTAATCGATTAATCCGATCTGGATAACGTAAATTAAAATTTCTTTAACTTTAATATTTCCGGTATTATTAATAAAAGGTTTTTAATAAGCGTTAGGTTTCCGTAAGGTTTTTTATAATTTTTATATATTTTTTAACTTTAGGTAATTTATTTATTTAACCAAATATTATTTTTTGTCGTTTTTTTAATATCAAAATTCTTTTCGATTTTCTATATTAATACGTTTTTTGTTACCTTTTTTTTTCGTTCGGTATTAATTTAAATTATGTCCGTTATTAACTTTAACAGGAAAATATAAAAACCGGGATAGAACTTAATTTTAAAAAATAATTCCAGCTAGTAATTACTTTTCGAATTTTCTTTTTAACCTTATACGGTTTAATATATTTAAAATTAAGTTTTTTGTAAGGTCGTTTAGTTTAAATATTTTTGGTAATTAGGTAAACCATTTTTTCTTTTTAAAAAGTTAATTTTTTAACCTTTTTGGTTATAATATCTTTGTATTTAAATACGTACGAATTTAAGTTTTGTTTTTATTTTTATTTATTATTATTTAAGTTATTTTAAAATAAAAATAGTTTTGATATTAATTAATCCTTTTTTTATAAATCTTAATAAACTTTTAATATAAAACCGAAATTAACGTTAATTAGTATTATTTAATTTTCCGTAATAATTTATATTATAAATTAATTAAGTTATTAATAACTTTTTAACTTAATTATTTTATTCGTAATTAACGTAATATTATAAATAAGTTTTAAATATTTAATTAATTTTTTTTATTATCTATTTATGGTTTAAAGGCGTTTAAAAGCTTATAATTTAAGCTTAATTATATTTTAAAATTTTACCAAAATTATAAAATAAATATAATACCTTTATTAAATATTATTTATATCGGAAGTCCGTATATATTAATAAGGTATTTTAAAAAAATTTATTAATTATTTTACGTTTATATTTTCGTTAAATACTAAAAAATAAAATGACTTTATAAATCGATTTATAATTATAAAGATATTATCGTAATATACGTCCGTTATTAGGTTTTTTAATAATAATAATTTAATAATAAAATTAAAAATAATTAAATTTTACGGTCGTTTTACGATTAATAATAGTTATAATTTTCCGTATAATTTATAACGTTATATTTAAGTTTTGTTATATAAATCGTATTTTCGTAAAATTCTTTTATTTATTAACTTTATTACGTAGAAGTAATATATACGTTATAATTATTCCATAGTTTTGTAAATTTTAAGGTGTCCGTATAATTAATATTCGTATATTTTACGTATTAACTTCTTTTGGTATTTTTTTGGTATTTAGGTTTTATTAATTTTTTTTCCTCGGTAACTAATTATTATATTATTAAACTTTTTGATATAAATTAGGTATTATTTTTTTTAATTATTATAATTTGTCGTAATTTTATATATCCTTTTTTTATTAGGTCGAATATTTGGTATAAAACCTTAAGGAATTCTTTTTCTAAGTTTGGTCGTTTATTAAAAGTATTTATTTTGCCATTTTTTAATCCTTTTTTATAAATAATAACGAAATTAAATTCCGAAAGATATTTTATATAACGGAATTATCGTTTTATTAGCTTTCGGGTAATAAAAACTAGGTAAGATTTTTGTAATATATATATACCTTAATTTAATATAAATTCTTTTAAGGTAATATGTAAAATTTTTAAAAACGTTAATAATTATCAGAAACTTTTTATTTAAAATAATATAATTTAATTCAGCCCCTTTTAATTTATAAAAGTAAAACGTAATAAAATATAGGTTATTTTAATTATTTTTATATCCGACCATTACGTTTAATATATAATCCGAAATATCGGTTTTTAATTTTACGGAACGATTTAAGTTATATATAATTAATATTAACTTGCTAATAATTATATTTTTAATCTTTTAAAAAACCTTTTTTATCTTAATTATTTATTAAAACTTAAATTTTTTTTGGTTAGGTTAAATAAAAATATCGCGATTTTGCTAAAGTTACGAACGAATTTCCGGTAATAATTAACGAATCCGAAAAAAACCTGAACTTCGGTAACTATAATAAATATTTTTTATTTTTAAACTGCTGCTATTTTCTTAAGGTTTATTTTAATATATCTCGGACTAATAACGTATCTTAAATACGGTACTTTTTATTTATAAAATTCGCTTTTTTCGGCGGTAATTAAAAAATTAATATCTTATAGGACCCGGAAAACCTTATAAACGTATTTTTCGTATTTTCTTTTCCGAATTTAAGTAAATAAAAATATCATTAAAATAATAAATAATAAAAATATCCAGGTACTTACGTAATACGTAATTATCCATCCTTTAAAATATTACGGGTACGTTCATAAACCTAAACGGTATTACCAAATATTCGTATAATCCGTATTTAATCCTAAAAACTATCTTTTATTCGTTTTCTGGTTTAATACGTATTAAATTATATCCGTTTCGTAAGTTTAAAATAATACACAATTTAGTTTTATAAAAACGATTTTTTGTTTTAATAATTAAGGGTAAAGATATATAGTTTTTAACGGTAATATCGTTTAGTTATCGGTAATCGATTATTAATCGTAATTTTCTATTTTTCTTTAATACGAAAAACATAAGGTACCCCGTTAATAATCTAAACCGTCTAATATATCCTTTACATAATTTATCTTCGCAATACTTTCGTAATACGTACAATTCCTATTAATTTAGGTTATATATAAAATAAAAGGCAATTATTTTATTATTTTTCAGAATTATTTTATAATTTTATTTATTATATTTTAATAATTTTATTTTAATTTATTCCTTAAAAAATCGGTCATATTTATAATATTATGGTAATATTTTAACCATTCCTTTTAGTTTTTAAGGCTGGCATTATAAATCGTTATTTACTTTGTATAATTATACTTTAATTATAATAATAACTTATTATATATATTTATCTCGCCCCTTTTTCGTATATATCGTATTCTTTTAAATAATAAGGTTTTTGTTATATTTTTATACTTATATTTGCCATTATTACTATTAATTAAGTAATAAGATTTTTTATCTAAATCGTTCTTATTAATAAAGGGTAAAATAAATTTTACCTAGCTAATCCTTTAATTAATTAAAAAACTATACTAATATAGCTATTTTCTGCCGAAATTTATATCGTAACTCCGTATTAAAATAATATCGAAATTAATAATCTATTTTCGACCTTAAATATAAGTTTTAAAATAATTAATTTTACGGTTAACCTATCCGTTATTATAAGTAAATTTAATACCTTCTATATTTTTAATTTCGTAAAATTCGGTTTTATTTTTCTTTAACAAACGTAATTCGTTAATTACCTCCGGTTTAATATAATTCAGATCGATTCCGTAATCCACCATAATAATATATCATTTTTTCCTAATTCGTATTTTAATTATAAAGAAAAAACCTTTATCCTTCTTATTATCGTACATAAAGCTTTTTTAAAAAATATATACTAACTCCTTTTACTTTTGTTAACTTATGGCTCCTTTATAAGTAACGTTTCTTTTTTAGAAATTATGCTTATAATTATTTCAGCTACTTTTTTTGTCGGCATAACTAAACTTCCAGCTCGAAAATCTTTTCCTTATATCGTTTTATTTAATTCGTTGGGCTAATAATTTATTCTTTAAAGGTTTCGGCTTCTTTTAACTAATCGGTCACTATAACCCATTTTTTGTTTATCGTCGTTATTGGTTAATCCTAATACTTTTAACATTCCTGGTATTAGATATAATATTAAGCTATTTTTATTAAACGTTCTCCGATTTTTTTTCTTTCTTTTTTTCGGAATTATCGATATAAGTACGTTAGAAATATAAGTTATTTACCATTTCCCGTTATATCTTTAGCACTATTTAATAGATCCATTTTTTTTACGTTTTATAGTTATATTATTCGTAATGGTATATAAAATCTTATTCGGAATAACTTTTTCCCTTTAGCCAGCTTTTTAACGTTATAATAACGTCGATATCGTCTTATATAGCCATAATACGTAAATACTTATACCATCTTTAATCTTTAGGGTTATTTCCGGTTTAGGTATAAAACTCGAATCCTTACTTATATATACGCGTAAATCGTTATTAAATATATTTTTATTATTTTTCGTATTATAAGTAATAAGTTTCTTTATAATAAATAACGTACAATTTCCCATATCGGTCGGGTTTTCCTAAATATAAAGCTTCGTTCTAACTTTAATATTTTTTAATTTATTTACTTAATTCCTATTATTTTTATCGTTATTATTTTTTTTATTATATATAAAATATTAACTTTTTTAAAATTAATTTTTTTTACTTTTCGTATTTTTATAGTTATTAAATAATTACTGGTCCGGATATAGTAATACGTTATCGTATAATTACGGCCTAAAAAAATACTTTAGTTTTTTATAATCCTTTTCATATTTTTAAAGGTAAGTTAAAATTTTGCCTTTTTTTAACCATATCAAAAATTACGGCCTTGTTATTTTTATTTCCTAATCGTCCTTCGGGTACCGGAATTTAACCGTTATATTATTTTTTAAAGGTTTTATATTAATTTCTTACATGGCCCATTTTATCGCAATTATAGTACTTAATTTAACTTTAATTTTTCTTTTCTATTATTTTCAACTCCATAAATCCTGGTATTATTTTATGGGTAATAAAAAATATATCACGTTTTTTATTTTGATTAATTTCCGTAAACTTAGATCTAAAAATGAATTATCCCTTTCGTTCTTATCGTTACTTGTATTATCGGTTATCGATTTTAATTACCTTTACGATATATTTATTTAAGGTAATAAAATGCACCATTTTAATAATTCTATCCTTAACGTTATTTTTTAAATTTTTATAAAAAATATCGATTAAGTTATTATTTTTTTCGTTTACTTATTTTATTTTGGCCATAAGGTTTTTAAACGCTATTACGTATTTGGACGCTAATCTTTTTTATTTTAAAGAGAAAATTTTTTATGTTACGGTTCTTTTTTCGTTTAAGTTTCCGAAATTAACCCTTTATTTTTCCTCCAAAATAATATAATATTAAAAAAAATCCTAATAATTTACTGCTAATTTAAATTTTTATTTTTTAGGTACTTTCCTAAAATAAACTTAAATTAATCCAAAATATCTCCTTTAAGGAACGCCGTAACCGTAAAAATTTTATCGGCCTTATTAATAATTCCTTTTAAATGAAAGTAAATATACGCTTAAATAAAAAAGCTTTATACGTTACCTTTCCCGTTATAAAATTCGGATTTTTAAACTTAATCTTAATTTCGTTAATCCGGATAATACCAACTTAAACCTTAAAACGTTAAATAATTTCCTTAAACCTTTTAATCGTATTTTTGTATTATTATATAATAAATTTTTAAATACCCGATATGTTAACGGTATAACGTATTATTTAAAATTTAACTATATTATTAAATAAAAACTTATAACGTATAATAATTAACTAACTTAACTAATTATTAAACCTTAATCGTACGGTTTATATTAATAATAATATTATAAAAATCTAAATAATAAACTAAAGGTACAATTACGTTTGGTAATAATAAATATTAAAGATAATTTAAGTAACTAAATTATATTATAAACTAATACTATTTAAATTATAAAAAAATAACGAACGTATATATATTATTATTAGTTTAATTAATTCGACCTGGCTTTATTCGTCCTTTAGTAATTAAGTTCCCTTAAACTTATCGAATCGTCGCCCGGTTCGACTAGCTCGACGTACCAAATCCCCTTAAGTCCAACTAGGCGTTTCGAGCTCATCGAGCCCATTACGTAACCCTGGGAACCCACACCGGAGGTCTGTCCTCATAACCTCCGACCGTCTGCCACTGAGCCAAGGCCTCTGGTCATAATAACAATAATACGATAAATAATTCAGGGTCTATTCGTTAAAAAGATTTGCCGATTTCTTCCTTAATTAAAGAACGATACCTTTGATCGACTGTTTAGATTAATAATTAAAAAGCGAAATTGAACGGGTGCTATCTATATAGGAAACCGTTCGTTATATATGTATTTAATATTTAATAAGTATATCATAAATGTATATATCTCGTATAATTTATGTGATTTAGGTAAGTTATTTAAATTACTTAAATTATTTTAATTTTAACGCGGGGAAAGTTAAGCTTTCCTTTATCCGAAGATTAGCCGCGTAGGGCTCGTATTAGACCTTAAGGGTAGGTTTTTTTAAAGATAAAAACCCTTGTTCCTATATCATAATATTATTTCCTTTTTTTAAGTATTTTTATTTTAAAGATAAAAACCATAAGTAGCTTTTTATTTGTTAAAGGGATTCTTTAATGTTCCTTAGCTGATTTTATCATAAGTCGTATTTAAAAGAAAAAATAAAAAATAAAAGTAAAAGAAAACCGCGTACAAATTAACTTGAATTTTATAATAACCGTATAGATTTTATCGAAATGTTTATGTTTTAAAATCGTTTTTTGTTCGAATTATATTTGGTTTAAAAACCCCGATTATTTTTTACGTAATGGATATTATAAGTTGTAATTATTTTGTTCATTATTAATACTTGTTATATAACGTATTAAATATAAACCTTTTAGTAACGCTTAAGAACAAGCGTAATTATTTATAAAACAAATAACTTAAGATAAAGGAGATATTAATAACTCATTAAAGACTTGCTGAAAAAAGATTAAAAGACCTTAATAATCGGTTAAAAGGTTTACGTTTTTTTTAAGACGTGTTAAAAGAGTTTTGTAATTCTTTTAAAGAAAAAATATATAAATTGGATTAATTAAAAATGCAAGAAATATTATAAAAGGAATAACCTCGCCTGGTGGCCGAAGAGGTACAGTGTGTTTCCGAAACAGGCTTTATAACGGAAGTGTTATATTTTGCAAATTATGAGATCGGAAACATAAACCTCCGAAAGGAAAGGTGCTCATAACTAAAAGTTCATATTTAATACAAATATCGAGAAATAATATAAATATTTCTACGATATAACCTTCTAGCATTATTTTAATTTAAAATGTAGATAATATAACCTAAGATAATTTAGCTATTACAGGGTTTTTATATACCGGCATTTATTATCTACCTTTATAAACATTTTTTTATTATATCTTGGCTAAAAGTCGTTATTTCTTTTGATATGTAAATAAACAAAATAATCGTGATTTTAGTAAAGGGTTTAAAATAAAAGCTTATAATCATTTGTTAAGGGCTTAAAATATATTATACATTTTAGAAAAATATAATGCTTTAGGGATACCTATTTATAACAACTGAAATATGTTCGTAATTAACCGTCCTGGTCATATATTTTATACTTTTTTATATCGAGGCAACAAATATATTATAACATAATAACTACCTTAGACGCTGTTCGTTTGGAATAATATTTAGTAGTTTTAACTACACACATTTTATTAATACGATAATCTTTGTATTTTCGATCGTTCTTTATAAACTTATTAATCGTAATAATAATAAATTCTTGATTTATAAAGACAAGATTAATTTCTTTTTTATCCCTTCTCTTTGTATCTATTTCTTATTCGATTACGTAAATCTTTTGGAGGGTTTAGAAATCTATTTTTTAAAGTTCCTGGTTATAAAACGGTACTTACTTTTATAATAGCTCTTCTTACTATAATTAATATATTTAACTTTAAACTTATCTTTCTTCATCTTTTTTAAAGCGGTATTAACTTTTTAAAAGTTTATTCTTTTATTTCTTATTATTAAAACGTTTACTATTATTTCGTTTACCAGTTCCTTTTCTTTCGAAATACCGAATAAAAATACGTTGGTTAGTAATAATAACCTTATCGGTATAAGTTTTAGAAATTTAATCTTAAGTTCCTTAAATATTTCATTTTGAACCTAAGGTTCTAAGTTATTATAAAAAAATAAATTAGCCCGTTTTTAATAACTTAAAGATTATCATTAAACGGTTAAACTTAATCGTATACTTAGCTGTTAATTTCGTTTATTAAAAAGGGTATATTTATTTAATTAAGTATTCTTACTTATCCAGCTTTTTAAGTAAAACTTATATCAGTTTTGCGAAATATTTGTAATTACTGATAATATAATTGATGATATTTAAGAAATCGCTGAAGTAATTCGTCAAATAGTCCTTTAAAATAGGTTCGAATTAATCGAATACTTTTTCCGTAAGTTATTACGAGATAACTATTACCTGTTAATAATTTTACGTGAAAATGTTTTTATAAAACTTAAAATAAAATCTAATTCGGACCAAAAATCCTTCCCTATCTGAAATTTATTATAAGGCTTAAAGAAAGTTAATTTATAACCTTTAACGTCAGATATTACGTAATAAACGGAAAAGAATAAAATCATTTCTCGGATTTGGATAAAAAAAAAGGTTATTAAGATTTTTGCGGAAAGTATAAAAAATTTTATTTATCTTATAAACTTAGCGTTTTTTTCTTTACCTTATAATTTCTTCTGTTACAAGGTTTAATCGCTTCTTAACGGTAAGTTTTCTTTTTTCCTTTTTAGATTTCCGCTTTATATTTTTCCTTAACCTTTTCTTGCTCGGACTTCCGGGCTGGACCTTAATAAATCTTTTAAAGGTAAGGGTAAGGTACTATTAAAATTTTTTCCCTTAAACTCTTAGCTTTATCATATTCGAAGATACTGGGTATAGTATTTATCGTCTGGATTATATGTGTAATGACTTTCTGTATATTTAGCTCAGCCAGGAAAATAATGCTTGAACCTAGATCAACCTTGCATAATACGAAAAATCGTTTATAATAAAATCGAATTAATTTGAACTTTCGATATTAGCGGGTTTTAGTATAATTATATCGTAATAAATAATTTTCCTTACGTATTATTTCCATTTTTAAATACTTATAAATAATAACTTCCGTATTGTCCTTTCGTTATACATTATATAAAAAAATACTTTTATTTTATTAAGATTTAAGTTTATTCCTATAAGCGTTTTAATTATCCAAATTAATAGATTTAAATTTAGGTAATAAAAGCGGCAATATTAAAAAGAATCTCTTTATTATTTCGATCCTTATATGGACTTTATTACTTTTATAACTGTTTACGAACCTCTTTTAAAATTACTATTATTATTTCTACTAAATACCTTTCTTAATACTGAAATGGGGCGGGACAGAGTCAGTCCTGATTAGTACGAAATCGAAAGGAGTGTTACAAGTGAGCCCAGGGTTCTAAAGAAAATTGAAGTTAATATAATTGATCTGGTGTTAAGACCAGTCTGTCTGTGATTATCATAATGAGTCGTAAATGTCTCCGGGGTTGCGTCCGGCGAAAAGAGTTCTTAAAAATATATAAATGGTATTAATTAATTAATTAACGGACCTATATCCTTGGCCTTATACCCTGTACTATTTTAACCTTTTTTTCTTAAGATAAAATCGTTTTCGATTTATCTTAAAAAATAAGTAAAGATTTAATACGATAATTCCGAACGCTTTAAATAAATTAAATATATATAAACCTAACCAATTAATTAATTTAACGTTTACGCGGTTTATTTTTTAATATCTTTAACTTAAAATTCCGTCCTTTACGTTTTATTAAATCTTTCCGTTATTTGATTTTCTTCCGCTTTTTTAAACCTTATTTTCCGATATCGTTTTAGCGATTAATACTTTATACTTAAACTAACCTGGCCATCTTTAAAGGAAGTAAGATTCGGGCCTTTATTTTACATCCTTGAAAATATTCCTTACCTATTTATACGGTATAATATCTTAATTACGAACTATAGCTTTTACGCGCTAATTATCTAAGGTTGGTTAAGTTATGTACTTTATATTAAAAGTTAACTTTTTAAGTATCGGATTAAGTTAAGTAATTTTGGAAGCCGAAAGTTTGGTCGGAATAAACGGAAAAAGGAATATAATTATATTTAAGGTTTTTTTAATTCGTCATCGAGGCTGATTAATAATGGGAATTAATAAGGGTTTAGGTATTTTGCGTATTTTACGGGATAACTTCTTAATATTATTAATAGGTCGAAAACGTATAAATTAAAGCTTAATAATAAAAAGTTTTTCCGGGAATTAATCGGTATCGGATTTATTATTTTAAACTTCGGTTAATAAAAATAAGAATTTTCTGGGCCAATTTCTTATGTTCTTTTTAACGTCGAATTCTGTTACTTTTAAACCAAGATATCCTTTAATTATATCGATTATCTCGGTTTTTATTTAACTTTTACCCTATTTAATTATTTTAGTTATCAAATAATTTTTTTATTTCGTAAAATTGCGGATAAAAACATAAACTGCATAATTAGCTTATAGGTTATAAATATAAAAGCGGATTTAAGTAAGCATTATAACAATTATAATATGGGTAGGGGGAAGGTTATCGAAATCAGATTTATTTTACGTTTTTCGATATAATCGAAATAACCGTCGAAAGCGTTTAAAATCTGGGTAGGTATTAAATGTTAAAAACAAACGTTTTGATTAGATATATAATATTCCGATTTAATAACTTACGGGGATATCGTCGGTATGCAGTTTTATATAAGTAGTTAACTAGATATATTTTAAATTTTTCGATTGGATTTATTTTTCGAATTAATTAAAAATTAATCTAGCTTTGTTATTAACGATTATTCGTCCGGCTTTTGGAATAATAACCATATATTCTTAAGGTATTTTATAAACGATTTTTTAGGTTAAGGTAATAATATATTTAAAACGAAGAAAAGTGCTATTTGTTATAATTATAAATATACGTTATAACGGTACGGTTACTGTATCACTTTAGTTTTTTGTTGTTTAAAGTAAAGGTGGGATAATCTTTTTTTATAAACGTCGACCATTTTCATTATTGGGCTGGATAAAAATAGCCCGATTAAAGCGGTATTCGGAAGTAGTTAACCTAATAGAATGGGAAATGGTATTATTATTATGTATTTTTCGAAGCAAACGTATTATATTATCTTTTCCTTATATAAGTATATTAATTAATTAGGTAAATTTTCCAGCATTCGAAATATTTAATTTTTTGGAACTTTTTCTTTTATTATATATAATACGTTTTTTAAAAGATAATATAGTAACGTCTTATAAACTAATTAAAAGGTATTAATAAAATAAGGCCGGTATTTAATAGTTTGGGGGTATTAATAACGGGTAGGAGATGATTCGTAGTATATAGGTATATATATATATGTTAAAATATGTAGATATAGGTATATTTGTAAACGTTTTAATATTAAGGTTAGAAATCATATAAAAATAAAAATGCATTAGGAAATAATAGCAAGTTACGTTAATAATTAATTAAAATTTCCAAAGTTAATATATTAATTTTTTATTTAAAAACTTTATATGTCGAAAAAAGTTTTAAATTTCCATCTAATATTAAATAAAGGAATGAAAAAAGTAGTTACCATAACGTTTTTAATCAGTTACGTACCTTTCGAATTTATATCCGTATTTTTTTATAACTTTCTTTTAATAATTATACTAACCTTTTTAAGCGTTTTATCTACCCAAATATACTTTTAATTATCTTTATTTTACTGATTAGCGTAATTATAAATTTTCGTTAGCCGTTAAATCCACGAAGTTTCTAAAGGTTTCGTAATAATATAATTTCAGATAAACTAATTAATTTTTAAAAAAAATTATCCCTTAAATTATAATCCAGTTTTAATAATTCCTTTTTAATTTTTAATAATCCCGTACCTATCGGTTAAAAGGTTATACAAAATATGCAAAACCTGGATTTTATTTTTGCTTAACGTTAAATATTATTAGCAGCTTTTAACATCCTAATATTTTCTTCGGCTACATTTTACCGCATTAATTAAGTTTTAGGTATTAATCGTCGCTTTAAACCTTTTATTAACCCTAACGATATCCGCAAATTTAATAACCCTATATATCGTTAACAGTTTATTTATAACCTAACGCCTTTTTTTTAATACCGGTTCCATAATATTAAATACGATTAGTATTATATATTACTTAATATTTTAATAATGGATAATCCGTAACTTACCAGGCCTTATCCTTTTCTTACTTAACAAAAAGTACGTTAAACGATTAAAATAAATCCTAATCTTAAATTTAACCTAATCCTTAATATTATCGAATAATTATCCGGTGGTCGTCGATTAATATCCGTAATATTAACTTTTTTTAAAATATTTCCGGTTTATAATATTATAATAATAATTTTTTCGACGGCTTTAACTATCCAGGTAGGTAACCGTATTATTAATTATATATTAAAGCTTTATATTAACATTAAAGCATTAGGTTTTTTTTTAAATTATTAACGCAACGTAATAAAATTTTAAAATAATTATAATAATATAAAGCTTATAACTTTTAAGCATATCGAAATATATATCTTTATTACCTTTATTACCTAACTTATATTAATCGTTATTAAATACTTAAAGTTATATTTATTTTTATCGTCGAAGGTTTTATTAAAAATCGGTATATACGTTAGCAAATTAAAGACGAAAACTTTTGAATTACCGTAAACGTTTAATCCGACGTAATCGGATTTTTTTAAACTAAAAATAAACGGTCCTATTTAATCTTTATTAAATTCTTTCGAACCGGTTTTATTAATTTATTTATAACGCTATCTGTTAAAATTCCTCGAAATGTTACCGGTTTATTTATTTAAATATTAAATATTTTTTAACCTTATATTTTATAAACTTTATAAGCGGCGATATAAAATATCGAAAAGTTTTAATTAATACGGTATTTTCCCTTTTTATGGATATTAATTAATTCCGGATTTCCATAAAAAGTTTTATAGTAATTATATCGGATTTATTAAGGGTTATAAATATATTTTTTGTAACGATCGGTTTAAAATATTTAAGGTTAATTATTTTCGGTTTTTATAAATTAAAGAAAACATTTACGATAATATTTATTTAACAATTTAAAAATTTATCAAATAATAAGTTCGGAAAAAAATTTAACGTTATATTTCGGATCCTTATTATTAAACGTTTATTATTCGGCGGATTAATTATAAATAACGGAAAGTAATTATCGTTTATAATAATAACTAACATAATTTTAAAAGGTTTAAAAAAAACCTTTTTTTATATTTTAAGTTTTTTTAATTAATTACGTTAATTCTTTTCGTTTACTAAATCGATTTGTTTTAATTATATTATCGTCGTCCATAATTACGTAACCTTCGAATCGATTATTAGGTAAATATACCTTAATATTTATCGTTATAAGCTTTAAAACTTTAAGTTACTAATTATCCGGTAACTCGATATTCGTAACGGCTAAAATATCCGATATTATATCGTTAAATTAATTAATAAAAAACTTTATTTAATCTTTTTTTTACAAATTAACCGGTTCCTAATATCCTTTTTTATCTTTTATAAATTATTTTAATTTATTAATAAAAAGAATTCCTTATAACTTCGTCCCATTAATTTCCTTTAAATAATAAATATTTCGATTAATAATATTATTAATTAAATACGGGTTAATTTAACGATATTTTAATTTTATATCTTTAAACATATTATATATATTTTAACGTATTATATAATAATACCAAATCGTTTATTTTTAAAAATTTATTTTTAATTTTATTTTCGTCCTTTTAATTTATAAACTTAATAACATTACGACGTTAATTAATAATAACCTTAATAACCTTAATTACGTTTTTAACTTTCCTTTTTAAAAACCGAATCCGTTATACGATTAAACTTTTTTTCGAAATATTAAAATCATAATTTATAATTTTCCAGGTTAACATAACCGTTTCGATCGGTAAAAACGTTCTTTATCCGTATAACAATTTATGCAAATTAAGGCCGTAACTTTTTATAATGGTATTATCGGCAAAAACCATCTTAAGCAAAAATTTAACCCATTTTTTATAAATTTTATTTATCGCTTTTATTAAACTTTTAACGATCGGAATTTATCCTTTTTCGATTAAAACTTATTATTAAGTAACGTATGCAGTTTTAACCTTTTATTAAATCCTAAATACGTTATAAATTCTAATTATTTCGCCTTTATTTTTAAAACTTCCATTAATTTTAATCTTAATTAAAATATTATGCCGGTAAAAAATATATTGGTTTAAAAGCTTTTTAATCGTCATTAACGTAATTAAAGATAAAACTTTTACTTCCAAATAATCGGATAATTCGTACTTAATTTCGGCCATAACTTTATAACCGTTATTCGTAAATATAAATTATATATCGATTACCTAAATAATAATTATACTAATAAATTATAAAAATTTATAAGCTTTTTGGAAACATTAATCGGTTACTTTTTAATATTTATTATACGTAAATATTACCTTTCGAATATAACCAAACATTTTACGTTAATAATATAAAACTATTATACGACAATAAATCGAATCTTACCTTTTATGGCCGCAATTTTTATAATATTACCTAATTACCGCAAAACGTTTTTGTTCGAAATTAATAACCTTATAATTACCATCCCGCTTATTTATTTTGCGCTAAAACATTCCGTCCTAAATAAAATATTTTAAAACCTTTATTTTAAAAATTGGTTTTTTCTTTTTCGGAACTTTATAAAAATAATTAAAAACTTTACGTACTTTTATAACTCCTTAAATTAATTCCTAATAAAAAATCCTTACCTTATTTTAAAAAATATTAATAACGTTCCGGTTAAAATAAAATTAAACCGAATAACGTTTAATTAAATATTAATAAAATCGTTAACTTTTCCTTTTTATTAATCGTCTAATACGTTAAAAGCTTTAAATAACTTTCGGAATAAACCGTTTACGGTTAAGTTTTTTTTACCAGAAATATATTTAATTTCGAAATCGAATATTTTTATCCAAATAATTTAATAAATAACTATAATATTAAATAAAAAAATTAAGGAATTATTAATTTAATTAACTAATACCTTAACGTTAATTTCTAGTAAAAATCAGACGTTATAAATATAGTGCCGGAATTTCCTTAAAATCTTAAAACCAACTTAATACTTTAATTTACTATCATTATAATTTAATTTAACGCCCTTTTAAATACCACTTTTATACCGCGCGGAATATTCAACTTTATTAATCAATTAACCAAAAATATCTCCATAACTAACCTTATTTACGTCGGTCCTTATAATAATTTTTCTTATATCGGAATTATAATTTAAAGTAACAAAAATTTAAATTATAATAAATTCTTTTTTTAAGGTTTTTATCGCCAAATCTTAATTAGGCCCCTAAATAAAAGGTTTATTTTTCCGGAACATATTTATAAAAAATTTAACCTTTAAAATATAATGCGTAATAAAAATTCGGTAATAAACGGTAATACTTAAAAAAAACCTTAACCTTTAAAACGTTTTTATATAACTTAATTTCCAAAATCTTAATTACTTTAACGGTATTAGGTCGGCAACTAATTAATCCGCAAAAAAACCCGTTTATAATAATAATTTTTTTATATTATTAAAATCTTTTTATATTAATTAAGGTATTAATAAACTTGTAATTAAAAAAGGTTTTATTTATGTTAACGATATACTTATAAATAAACTTCCGGATCTTTAAAAAAACTTTTTCGTTATTATATCTAGTTTTCGATCTCTTAATACCAACATTATTAACGAATAAACGTATTATATCGGACATTAAATCGTTTAAAATCTTCCTTACTATATAATAAAAATAAGTTATAAAATTAATAACTTCTTAAAATAAGGTAATTATTTTTAAAAACCCTAACGATATCGAAAAAATCGTATAATTTTTGCTAACTCACCTAATTATAACCCAAATTTCTTTTACCAAAATTATCAAAAAGTATATCGCAAAATCCGCGGAAAATTTATCGCAATTATCTGCCATAAACGTATCTCGCAAAATAATTACATTAAGCTTTATTACGGAATTAATTAATCGCAAACTTCCATCCTGTTTCTTTATAAAAAACCAGATATTTTTATACGCCGCATAAAACTATTCCAATACGTCTTTTTAAATTCGGATTCGTAACACGTCGATTAACTTATTTTTTATAGTAACTAATATAATAATACCCTTAACTTGCTATATTTTATAAAAAAATCGTCCGAATTTCGTAATCTATTATAATATATTATTTAATCCTACCGCACTTTTTTAATCCCAGGTTAAAATAACCTCCTTTCGGCATAAAATCTTTTTTAAAAAAAGTTTCTTTATACGGACAAATTTGTTATCTAATTAATTAAAAATAACCTTAATTTTCTTATCGGTAAATCGAATACTTTATTATATATTAATGAATTTAAAAAATAAGACGGCTAATAAAATACCGGGTTCATTTAACATTTTTCCGGATTAATTAATAATTTATCGTACTTTTTTTTAATTCCTTAACTTTCTAATCGAATGTTTCAGGTAATATTAATTTATTAAATAATAAGTAGTTAATAGGAACCATTTCTTTTCATTTCGGCTTATATATAATATTATTTTATACCGATCGGTTATTATTAATTTTATCGCGTATTTTATTTTATAAAATTCCGTATAAGGTATATATAACTTCCATATTATTAAATTAACCTAAAATAATATCACCGGATTTTAACTGGTTATTTATAATTTCTGAAATAATTGCCGGATTTTAATTAATATAAATATTATCAATGGAAAAAAAATAAAAGTTTATAAAACATTTATTTACTTTTTTGCTTTTAAGCCTATTTTTACCAATAAAACGGCTTATAAGTTTACCGATAACTTTTTTTCTAGTTTCTTATCGGTATAAATATTATAAATAACTTTTCCGGCTAAAACTAACGAAATAATAATTTTATCAAACCGAATTTTAAAATTCCTTTTATTATTTTAAGCTTTATATTAAATATTATCTTCGATTTAATTATAAAAGTAAATCCAAATATTAATAATTACTTAACGTAATAATTAATCGGCCGGCTAACCAAATAAAATTTTTAATTATATCTTTAAAAGAATCCTTTTTTAAAAATTAAAGCCCATAAATAATATGTAAATTTATCGTATAATTAATCTATATCATTTAACGTACGACGTAATAATAACGTTAAACTTAATTTTAATATTAATAACTTTATTAATTAAATTTTTATTATTTTTATAGCTTATTCGGATTATTAACCTAAATAACGAAATAATATATTCGGCTAGATTATATTACTAAACCGACAAAATAATAAATTCTTTTTAACTTTTTATTTTATAACCGATATTTATAATAAAAGTTTTAACAGATTTTTTCGGGTTTAATTATTATAATTATCTTAATTATCTTTTACTTTTTGTAAACAAATATTTCCAAAACTTTAATAACCATAAAGCTTTTAAAAACTTTACCGAAATTTAAATAAACTTCGATTAATTTGAACCAAATAATTTTAAACTTCCTTTTAATATTTTTTTAAATCTTTTTTTTTCCTAAAGTTTAATTATATATTTATTAATTAAACTTTTATAAATAAAAATATCGTTAATTTAAATAATATTATTTATTTAAAGAACATTAATAAATACTGGAAACATATTATTTATTTAAATACCGATTTTTATATTATAAAAACAAAATCTTTTTAATATTATATTATTTTCGTTAATTTCGTTTACGGTTTTTTTTTACGCCTTAAGATTTCCTTTTTTCCTTTTTAAAACGTTTAATTATTATAATATTAATAAATATAATCGGCTAATTAAAGTCGTTAATTTCTAAAGTTCGATTTTCTTTTAAATATTGGATACTTTTATTTTTAATAAGATCGTTTTATAATTAATGACGTAAAAATACTTTTTTATTAAATAATTTTCCGACTTAATTAACGAAATGGATTATAATAATTTCGGTTATTTCAGATTAATTAATATCGGTTTTTTATTTATTTAGCTTTAGAATTATAACATACCTTAAAAATTTAATTAAATTATTAATATCCGGATCGGAACCAATTAGTAAATTATTTATATTTCGGAAAATACTATTTTACCGATTAAAATACCGTATTTCTTTTTTATATCGAACAAAAAAAGTTAACAAATTATGAATTTATTTTAAAAATCTTTCCCAAATCGGGATTTATTATTTAATTATCTAAATTTTTAAAATTTAAAGGATTTAAATCTTACTTAATATCGCTTTATTTTTAAAGGTTTTAAAATAAAATATATTCGTCGTTAACGAATAAAAATAATTTTATGATTTTTATATTAATAAATAAACGATATTTTTACATATTATATTTTAATTTTTAACAAAATTAATAATTATTTTAATTAAAATTCTTATAACGTTTATTTCGGCCTTGATAACCTTTTCGGTAACCTTTTCGTTTTCGGTATTTCTTTCGTTTACGGTAAAAGTTATATCGATTATATTTATTTAATTAAAAATTAATTACGTTAATTAACGGATTTATACCATATATTTAGACTTAAGGTTATTTTTATCCAAACGGAACGTAATATTATAAAATCCGGATAACCTTTCGGTTCCGTAATTTTTTTTAAAAAATTTCGAAATTTTTAATTTATCGTACTTATATAATTTTTAAATTCTAAAAAACGTTAATAATCTTAAATATTTAATCGGTTTAGTTAAGTATCGTTTATCGTAAAGGCGGATTTTTTTATCGAAACTATTTAGTTATTAAATCGAATAAAACCGGTTTTTATTTTTTCGGTTAAAATTAAATCGGATATTTACTTTAAATCGTATACGGCCTTTATATTTAAAAAATCTAGCCTTATTAATAATCTAGTTCCTAATTAATAACCATATATTATTATAAATCGTTACGTATAAATCCTTAAGTTTTATGAACGAATTATTAAAAACTTTTTCGAAATATTTAACGGATATATCTTTTAGCAAACTTTCGATATATTCGTTTTTGCTAACTATTTTCCTTTTTAATTTAAATTCTTTAATAATATTTCGTACCTTAATAATATTTTTTAAATAATAGTTATATATTTAATTAAACTTTTTACATTAAAGCTATTTCGTTAAAGAATTTAATTAATTTTTTGCCGGCCGAATTTATTTAAAATCTTATAACTTAAACGTTTTTAAAATAATTTAAAAAACCTTATTTTAATCGGAAATTCTATTAATTATTTTATTTTCGGAAATTTAATATTTTTTAAATAATTTATTAATTCCTTTAAATTAATTTATAATTACGGTATTTAAAAAATGAAAATCGGAAAAAGTAAAAAAATCCGGACGGATTATAAGAAACGAAAATTTATTTATAATATTTGCAAAAAAATCGAGCTTTTGTTAATTAATAATATCGAAAAATAAAACGTTTAATATAAATACCGTAAGGTTTATAAGTAATTTTAATAATTTTTAAAGTAATATAAAATTATATCCTTTAGATATATTAATTACGACTTTAAGGTTTATTTAAATATCCGTATTTTTAGTTAATTTTTAAAATCCGGTATAATTATTATTATTTTGAAATTTAATTTCGCTAAATTTATTATCGTATAAATTATTTAATAATCGGTAGTAAATAATCCTATCTGGAAAAAGATTCGAGAAATTAAGAAAATATAATATTAGCAATAATTTATATTATAAACTTTAAAATTAAATAACAGTTTTAGAAAATTTTAATAATATTTTAATAAATTTATTAAAACTTATTTTAAATTAATTAATATTATTGATTTTTAAATAACTTAAGTTTCGAAATATTACCTTAAATAAAATATGTTTAAATATAAGGTAAAGAATTATTCGCAATAATTATTTTCGGTATACTTTCTTTTTTATTATTCGTTTAAATAATTTTATCCTAATTTTCGTTACGTTATTAATTATTTAATTATTCTTTTTTTAACTTACTAATTAATATTTCCACTATTAACTTAAACGTTATAATACTTAAATTTAATAAATTCTTTTTAAAATACTACTATCTATTAATAACTAAATAAAATATCGCTTAATTAACGCTAAAAAGGTTTAAAATATATTTTATAACGTTTCGTACTTAATATTTACGTTATATTAAAAAACGTTATTCTTTTTTCGGTATTCTTTTTTTATATGCAAAATAAATAATTTCGTAACCTTATTTTTTTTTCCATTCGTATTCGTTATCTTATTTATATCGTTAATTTTATTATCGTTTTATTTATTTTATTTAATCCAAATTTTAATAATTACGTTATTAACGACGTAATTTTAGTTTTTTTAATCCTTATTAATTAAATCTTATAATTTATTTTATTACGTAATTTTTTTATTAATACGTATATCGATCCGAATTATTTAGTCGGTTTAAAATTTGGGTAAGTAATGCATATTCCGAAACCGGTTACTTATATATGTTCGTATTCCTTTGCCATTATTTAAATAAAATTATTTTTATATAAAACCTTAATTTAATAACTTTTCTTTATTAATCGTTTAAAAAATTACGTTATTATCGTAATTATAACTATCAATTATATACCGCTTAAGTTATCGTAATCGTAACCATAATCGTAATCGTAATCGCGTATAATTATCGTACGTTTTCGATCAAAACCTTATCCATTCCGCCTTATAATCGGGAAATCGAAAACTACCTCGGCAGCTAACTAAAACCAATCTCCTCTCCTTAGCAGCCAGATAAAATGGGACAGAATAAAGTTAATCCTAATCAATACGAAATCGAAAAAAGTATCACAAATAAACCCAGGGTTCAAAAAAAAATTGAAGTTAATATAATTAATCTGGTATTAAAACCAGTCTGTCTGTAATTATAATAATGAGTCGTAAATGTCTCCGGGGTTGCGCCCGGCGAAAAAAGCTCCTAAAAATACATAAGTGGTGCTAACTAACTGATCAGCGAGTCCACATCCTTGGCCCTGCACCCTGTACCATTTCAATACGTATCCTTATTAATAATCGTTATCGTTTGCCGATTTTAATACCTAATTAATAAGCTTACGCTTTTTATAAAGCTATGAAAAAAGCCTTTTTAAAATACGCTAATAATTGTTAATTGGAACTTGATAAGGTTTACCAAAGTATTCCGATTTAGCTAATTTCCCCTTTATAATATATCTTTACAAATAGTATCTTTAAAAGGAAGTTGTTAATATATAACGTATACTTTACCGTAATTTCGTTATTTTCTTTCCGGGAATCTCTTAAGGGTCACTTTATTATCCCGATAACAATAGCCGCTATAAATCCTATACCTAATATAATATAAATACCCTTATACTTGATATCTAATCCGATATTCCTTTTAAATTTTATAATATTATTCGTGATATTAATATTCGTTTTTAAATCTTAAAGTAACTTATTTTTATTCCCATTTATAAAAGATAAACGTATATAAATATCTTAGTTTTTATATAATTACTTTAAAGGGTTTAATTATTAAAAATCTCAGGTATTTAATTATTAAAACGACCTTTAAATTATTCTACCAGCACTATTTATAACGGTTACTTTAAGCCTCTTAAATATGATAACTTTAAAGCAATTAAATATTATAATCTTAATAGTTTTAATGACTTTAATCTTTATAATTAGCTTTTAAATTATCTTATTATTTTATTATATTACGTTTTAAAGATATTATTTAACGGTATAAGCGTTATATAGTTTTAATAAAACGTTATAAATTCTTTTAACCTTTAAGAAGAAATTACTTTTCTCCTTAATCATTATTATAAACCTTATAAAAGCTGTTACTATCATTACTATTATGCCTTTAACCTTAATCTTACTTTTACATTTTTTAACTTTTACTCTTTTTATTCTTTTGCAACTTAAGGCAATCCTTTAGCAGGTATCTGGACTTATTATTATTAAAATATAATATCCTTTTAATTTAATTTTAGACGGACTTATTACATCGGAAACTATTATCTTTATTTCCTTTACTTTTATTTTTTAACGTTATAAGATTTTCCGTTCTTTTTATTATTATTAATACGGTTATAAAACTTATTAAAGTCGATAATTATTTATTAAAAAAATAATCCGTTTATTTAATCATTAACTGTATTTCTTTATATCAGGTCTTAACCTAATTTTTAAAATACTAAGAATTATCGTAATAAAATCCTTAATTCTACAGTTTTATATTATAACCTATTTACTTTCTATAGCAAGTTTTAGAACTTAATAATAATTTTATGAAGTTTTCTACGTTATTTATAATATTACTAACTTCCTTTAAAAACTTTTCTTAAAGATATGTTACAATGTTCTAAATATAAGTTTATTTACTTGCGGCAATTACTTTAAAAATATTTATCGGACGGCCTTTTTAATCGAATTTTTTAATATATATAGTTTCTTTTTAAAAGTAAACCTACCGTTTAAAATAAGTAGTTTTATTAGCATTTATAACGTTTCAAGCCTTAAATTATTTTTATTAATATTAACATAACGCTGAATATTAAACGCGAAACTTTTAAATTTAAATTAACCATTAAAACGATTTTAATTTTTAACTTCTTTATAAATAATAAAGAACATTAATACTAGGATTATTATTAAGGTTTATTAATAAGTATTATTAATAATTAACCTAATTATATCGATTTAATAATCGTTAATTAATTAATGTATTTATAAGCTAAACGAATAAAAAAGATTTTATATAAAAGATATTAATTATATTATTATATCAAGCTAGTAATATGTTTTATGATACTCGTATATTTAAATAGCTTAAATCTTATATATATATATTAATTAACAAGTAATCTTTATATATTTAAAATACGTTATATATTTTTCAACTAGCTAATACTAATCTATATGGTTAACCTAGTTAATAATAATTAATTTTTATATAGGATGATGTAAATGTTATAAAGGAGTTATAATATATTATTTTTAAAAGAAATAGTTTTATAATATTAAGCGCGTATTTAAAGAAATTTATTAAATATAAGAATAATTTTTTAATATTTTATATAAAAGTTTTTACAAAAAGAATAGTTGCGAACTGACAGATATGCGAGGCGTATTACAGGTGTAAAAGTTAGACCACTGTAAAAATTGCAAAGCTTTTAACAAATATAGCTATTGCTTTTTTTAAGAATTTAGTTACAGAACTTGTCTAACGGAAATCTAAATAGCGTTAGTTGTAAAAATCTTTTAAAGATGGGTTGCATATTTTTTTATTCGCTTATATTACCTAATCATCTTCTATAAGAAAAGCTGCTTTTAGCCATACCTGTTTTACGCTATAAATATATGTACCAATACCGGTTATTATTACAAATCACAATATCGCATTTGGCGTAACGAAACGTTATCTGTTAGGCGGCTAGCTGTCAGCTAGCAGGGGTGCGCTAGCAACCCATATAGGGAGAGATCCTTCTGATCGGAATACATATGTTCCGGGGCTAGATTACTTTAAGGATCGGTACGCGTTACGAGGGCGTACGTAACTAGTTATTTAATACGATACAACTAATATCCCATATATCTAATAATTAAATGTTTTAAGCGCTTAATTCGCGTATATATTTATTAATTAATTATTATTAAAGCGATATAAGTTATATATTACTAACAGTTATATTTATATATTTTAATAATAATAATAACGACCATATTATTAACGGGTTTAATTATTTATAAACAACTTAAAAATTAGGATTAGTTTAAAAATAAATTCCTATTTAAAACTTAAGTACTTAATATCTAAAGTTCTTTTAGTCTTAATTAAAATATTTTATAACTTATTAAGTTTATAAAATCCGATATAACCTTTTATTCGAGAAAATAACTTTATTAAACGACATGAATTATATTAACGACTAATTTATCTTCCGAAATTTTATTTATTTAAACGGCCGATTAAACGGGTTACTTAATAAATATGCTTAAGATACCGATAAGAGGTAGATAAACTTATATCTAAAACCTTTTTATATATATTTACGAAGTCGGAAATATAAAAACTTCCTTAAAAACATTTATAACTTTACGAAATAAAGCTTAAAATTTGTATATTTAACCATTAAAAATTTTTTTTTTTTTAAACTTTCGAAGATAATACGTTAGCTTAATCAAATCCGGTAAAGTATATAATAATAAGGTTTTAATTAATACCTAATGGAAATACCGTAAATACTTAAAATAAATTTCGAAATTAATAAAAAACTTAAACGAATAAATCGTAAAATAGCAAACGCTTGTGGCTTAAAAATAACAATATAAAGTACCAAAAACGAAATCGACGACCGTATAAGTTAATGGCCTATATATAATATTAACTTTTAATATCGTAACTTAAATAATAACCTTTTAAAGAATAAATAAATAAAAATTAGTTATAATGCGCTAAAATATTAAAAATTAACGGTTAAGTTGTTAAATTACTAAAATATAAATTATTTATAATTTACGTTAAAAAAAGTTAAAATAACGTTTCCAGCATTTTTGCGGAATACCTATATATTCTTTTAATTTAAACGATCTTAATTTAAAGCTTTTTTTAAAAATATTAACCTTTAATTATAAAAAAGAACCCCAGGCCGTAAATCGAAATAAGGTAACCGCTTAAAACTTTTATTCAGACTAAAATTAAAATAAACGAAAGCGTTAAAAATCGGATACGTAAAATCCCCGTTATAAAGCTTACTTAAGTACATATTATATATTACCTTAATATTATTATATAACCTTTAAAAGAATTCCAGCAAATTTCCGATTTAATAATAAAATAGTAATATACGTCGAAAATTAAATTTCTGCGGCTTTATTCTTAAAAGAAAAATTTAACCGTCTATTAAAAACTATAAAAAATAAATTACTTAAACGATAAAGTAATTTTTAACAGAATAAAACCAATATTAACGCATTTTTAAATTTCTAATTAACGCGGCGTCATAAACGTTACGTTTTATTCTTTAAAGAATTTATCATTTTAAACTTAAACTTTACTAAATATATTTTTAATCTTATTAACAGATTTTTAAATAATAAAATGATTATTAAAAATGATGGGATATACGTAAAAAAGATTTCGTTTTAATTAAAGGGTACAGAAAAATAAACGTATTATTTTAAGGCCTTAAGTGCTTAAAAATGTTACGTTTATACGACGTAATCTATTAAGAAAATTTCGCGTATAACTTAATATTATTCCGGTAATTTCGAAACAGAAAGTTATTAATAAAATAATAAGAAAATTAATAAATATATTCGAAGTAATAAAAACAGATAATAGTTACGATAAAAAATAAGTTTAATTAATTTGTTACTAAAACTATTAACGTAATAATATTTTATATAACCTTAATTACTTATAAAGGAAATATTAACTTCTGGACGAAAAAATCGTCGCGTATAAATAGTGGTATTATATAATATTTACGATTAATATATTTAAGTTCCGAAATCATCGCCTAGTTATACTCCTATAGGAAAAAGGTTCGTTTAAATAGTTTTATAATAATCGAATATTAAATATGTAATAAAGCGAAGGCCAAAAAATAAATACGTTACGAACTTAAAACAAAAGTATTCTGATTAGAATAAAAGATTATTATTAACTTTATAAATTTCGAAAGAAAATTTAAAAAAATCTAAGTATATTATATTTATTATTAGTAAATATCTTGGTTTTACTGAAAATATTTACCTTACAAATCGAAAGCAAAATATATTAATGATAACATTTTAATACGTTTTAAAAGTTGTAAAAAATTAAAATAAAAAATTCTTATAAATATTCGAATATAATAACGAAGTTTTAAAAAATTAGTAATTCCGAAATATACTTTAATCGCTTTCTTTTAATGTTAAACTTAAATCTTTAATACCGTATAACTAAGCCCAGAATAGAGGCACAAAACCTTTAAGGGGTATAATTAAGGAAAAAACGATTACGATATGCAATGGTATTAAATTACCCTTATTCCTAATCGTATATATTTTTGAAGCTATAATACATTTATATAACCGGACCCTTAAATAAGTTCTTTTTTAATAATAGATACTTAACGTTTATTATATTAATTTAGTATATAAAAACGGAATTATAATACTTAATCGTAAGCTTTACTAAGTTTACTTACGAACATACGGCTATATAACTTACGGTATAATTATTACCGTTATAGAAAAAAAGAAATTTAAAAGGTTAATTTGAAAATATAAATTAATTATCTTATTAATTACCGATTTACGAATATTTACGAGATCTGGAACGTATTAATTAATAAGGTTATTATTCGTTACATCGTATAATTTACGAAAGGATTATCTTTTTAAATAAAATTAAGATTTTAAAATATAATTTTTAAAATTATAAAAAAAGCTATAAAAAGTATTCCGATAAGTAGAAATATTTAATTAAGTTAATAACTATGGAATATATATATTCAAAAAAGAAAACTTAAAGGTAATAATTCGGTTACCGGTTAAATAGGAAAAATGGTTTCAAAAAGGTATTAACGTAAGAAATGTACGGAATGGAAAAGAATAAACCGATTCGTAAAGAAATACTTATTTTTATACGACTGTTATATTCGAATCATTACCGTTCCTTAAACTATTTTTGCCGCCAACCTTTATTTTCATAACCTTTACGAATATTACGCCACCGGAAATTAAAAAGGTAACTTTAATTTTTCTGTATATTATTTATTTTAAAATAACGGTAAAAAATAAAAGAAACTTACGGATAATAAACGTAAACCTCCCGTATATTCCGTACCAAAATAATACTATCTAAAACGAATATAAACTATAAAACACCGCATTTAATATAAAACGCTTAACTTTTTTATAAATACGTACGATACCCGGTCGGTAAATTACGAAAATTTAAAAAAGTTAATTACCCGAAATATACGTTACCATAATCCGAAAAATTATGATATTTTAATATTTAAAAAGGTATTTAAATTATAAACCCGGGTATATAAACGTAATTTATTATTAAAGTTAAGAAACGATAAAAAGCTAAATATAAACGCGTTAAAGAAAATATTTTCTAAAATCGAAGAGCTTTACTTATAAACTTATAAAAAATATAATTAAAAAAAGTTATTAATTAATTCTTTGTTAAAAAACATTATTAAAAAAATATAAATAGATATTTATAGATTTAATAAATATAATTAACTTTAAAGATATAAGGCCCGTTTTATAGTATAAAATGATTAATAATTTAAAAACGTTTATAATAATATGTATATATTCATTTTCGTTAAAAAGTTATTACGAATTTTAATTATTATTGCAGTTAAATTCGACCTAAAACTTAAATAATATAATTTTAAGAATCTTTTCGTAAATATTAACTTATTTTATAAAATTTATATTTAACCGTGAAGACCATTAATCAGTCATCGTATTCGAAGATACTGGGTATAGTATCTATCGTGTAGATTATATGTGTAATGATTTTCTGTGTATTTGGCTCAGCCTGGAAAATAAGGCTTGAACCTATATCAACCTTGCATAAAATATATATAAAAGCGTTTTTAAAGACACTTATAATAAGGAAACATTTATTTAATTAAAAAAGTTTTATATAAATTAAGAATATTATTTCTATTATATTAAAGAAACTTTACCGGAATTTTTAAAAAGTTAAAATTTAACCTCGTTTTTTACGAACCTTATTATTTTATTCGTTAAAAAATACTTAACTTTTTTAATAAACAATAGTATTACCGTATATTATAAAAGAAATTAAGGCCTCGTTAATTAATTAATTAAAAAACTACGGAAAAAAATATATCCTTATAAAGGATAAAACATTATAATAACATTGCGGGATTAAAATAATTAAATATAAATTTAAGAAAGTTTAATTATTTTAATTTAATTTTATAAATATGTTAATAAACTTAATTTTTGAAGACAGTTTATATAACCTTTAATATATGTTTATAATAAACGTTAAATTATTACCGAATCTTAATTTAATCCATCTAGGTTCCGTTAATAAATATTTTAGAAAAAATCGGTTTTATTTTTTACGTAATAATTAATCCGCGATCCGGTATACTTTTTATTATATTCCGATTTATCCGGTTAGTTTAAATCTTAACGACTTATATTATAAAACGGTTGATCGAATTATATTATACTTAATTAATACTACATCGTTAACGTTATAATTCGCTAATATAAATTTATTAAACATTTAAAATAAGGTTTTTTTCGAAATAATATAATCGATTGAAAAAAATTAACCTTACGTCATAAATTATCTAAAAACGTAATAAAATAACTGGCAAATAAATAAAATGTAATAATTACTTTTATAATAAAAGCGGAATTTTTTTTATTAGTTATAAAAATAGTATTCATCGTATGGATTATATATGTAATGATTTTCTATGTATTTGGCTCCAGCCTGGAAAATAAGGCTTGAACCTAAATCAACCTTGCATAAGTTATAAAAAGAATTACGTTATACTTAATTATTAAATTAAAATTTATTTTAAATATAGAATTATTAAAAATATACTATGATAATTAATAAGTTATAAGGCTTATTAATGCCGATATTATATTTTTAATATTAACATAAAGTCTTATAAATATAAACAATTATTAATTTTAAAAAATAATTTAAAATAACTTAATTAAAATAAATTATATATTTATAAGTAATATGCTAATTAATAAATTAATTAAAACCATATTATAAAAAATTTTAAATATTTTAAAGAAATAAAGAAAATTAATAAATATTATAAAAACTTCAAATTAATAAAAAAGAATTTAAGGATAATTTTACAGAAAAACTTATTTAATTAAGAGGATTTAATCGCCGGTAGAAAGAAAAATGGAAAATTGTAACTTTAAGAAGTGATAAAATGTGACGATTAATACCATACTTACGTTAAGGTGTTAAAGGGATGTATCAGTTAGCAGGGGTACTCTAGCACCCCATATACGGAGAGATCTTTTTAATCGGAACATATATATTCCGGGGAAAGATTTGTCAGATACCAGGGGCTGCGCTAGCACTCCATATACGGAAAGGCTCCCTTTAATCGGACCATATATGTTCTGTGAACAGATTACATTAAAATGCAGTACGCGGTTTAAAACGCCTGCAACTAGTTTATATAATATAATATAACTAATAACTCTTATAGTTAATAATTAAAAGTCTTATTCGCTGAATTTATATTATTATTAACTAATTACTTATTATTATAATGATATAAGTTATGTATTAATAGCAATTATCTATATCTTTTATTAACTATAATAATAACCGTATCGATAACGTCCGTACTTATTTATAATAATCTTAAGAATTTGGATAAATTTAAGGATAAACTTAAAATTAAAATTAAAGCATATAATTTTTAGGAATATATTAACCTTAATTAAAACGTTTTATAATTTATTAAACTTATGCCGCCCGATATAATTCTTTATCCAAAAAGATGTTTTCGGTAATTAACAGAAGCAGTTAATTTATTTTTTGAAAGGAATTATATAAATCGAAAAGGTTAATTAAACGGGTGATTAGATAAAGATTTAAAGATAACGATAAAAAGTAAATAAATTTATAATTAAGATTTTAGGATTTATATTTATATAAATTAAAAATATAAAACTTTCCGAAAAGATATTAATAAGTTTATAAAATATGTTTTTAAATAATATTCTTTTTTATTAATTCAGTAAACTTATTTAAGCTTAAATAACAATTTTAAAGGTAGGGGTATTAAATTATAATAATCGAAAAAGGTTTATAATAATCGATTATTTATAAATATTAAACGTATATACGAAAAACGATAAAAATAAGTTCTAAAAGTTATTAAAAAGTTTAATAATAAATAATAAAATAATAAAAGATTATGGTTTAAAGTTAACGTTACGGAATTCCCGAAATAATTTTACCGGTTATTTAAACGAATTATTTATATATAATAATAATACTGATTATATCTAATTAGTCGAATTTATTTATACTTTTAAACGAAATACGTTCGAAAAAAAGTTTAATTATTTAAACATTAAAGTTAAATTTTTAAATTATTAAATTATGACAATTTTATAACAGTTAATAAAAAAACGTTAAAATAACGTTTTTAACGTATTATAAAATCTTTGCAAATTTTTTAAATTAAAACAATCTTAATTAAAAATAAATTAAGGGTGTTAATAATTAACTATAATAAGATTTTTAGAAAAGGGTCGAAACGTGGTAATCGTAAAGGTTTTTAAATAAGTTATAATAATAATAAATAAAAACATTAAAGTTGGATATATAAGGTACGCGTTATAAGGTGTGCTTAGATTTTTATTAAAAATTATCCTAATATTTTTATTTCAATTAAACGATAATGATATTGGTTTAAAAACGTATCGATACCGATTAATCCCTAAAGGAAAAAGTTAACCGTTTATTAAAAATTATAAAAGAATTAATTATTTAAAAAATAAATTAGTTTTTAAAAAAAGAGTTTTAATATATATTTTAATATTTAATTAACGTAATATAATAAACGTCGCATTTTTCGTTTTAAAAAACTTATTTATTTTGGATTTAAAATTTACGATATATATTTTTAATTTTATTAATAAGTTTTTAAATTAAAAGACGACGATTTAAGGTAACGGAATATACGTAAGGAAAAGTTTCGTTTCGATTAATAAATACGGAAATTTAAACGTATTAATTTAAAACCTTATAAGCCTAAAAAAATTACGTTTATATAACGTAACTTATTATAAGAATTTTACGTACAATTTGGTATTTTTGCGGTAATTCCGGGAAAAGAAAGTTATTAATAAGATAACCGGAAAAATAATAACTTTATTTAGAATAAATTTAATTAGGTAATTATTACGTTAATCAATAAATGTAATTAATTTTTTATTAAAAATATTAACGTAATAATATTTTATATAACCTTAATAGTTTATAAATAAAACGTTAATTCGTATATAATAGAATTATCGCAAACCGGTAACGGTATAATATGGCATTTAAAATTAAAATAGCCAGGGCCCGAAATAATCGTTTAATTATAATCTTATACAAGGGAAGTCCGTTTAAAAGGTTTAATACCGGTCGAATATTAAGTATGTAATAAAGTAAGGGTTAAAAGGTAAATATGCCGAAAGCTGAGAAAAAAAAAGTTCCGATAAAAACAACGAATTGTTATCGATTTTACAAACTTCGAAAAGAATTTTAAAGGCTTTAAATACGTTATATTTGTAACGATAAATATTTAAGTTTTATTTGGAATATTTACCTTAAAAATTAAAAGCAAATTATATTAAATATAATACTCCGATATTTTAAAAAGGCCTTAAAGAATTAGAATAAAGTTTTCCCATAAGTATTCGAATACGATAACGAAGTTATATAAAATTATGAATTTTAAAATATAATTTTATCGCTTTTATGTAATATTAGATTTAAACCTTTAATACCGTATAACGAAACCTAAAACGGGGGTGTAAAGCGTTTAAGGAATATAATTAAAAAGAAAACGATTACGATACGAAATAATATTAAATTATATTCGTTTTAAATAGTATATATTCTTAAAATAATAATATTTTTATATAACCGTATCCTTAACTACGTTTTTTAAATAAAACTTTATAAGGTTTATTATATTTATATAGTATATAAAAACGGCATTATAATAGTTAATCGAAAGATATAATAAATTTATTTATAAATATAAGGTTTTATACCTTACGTTATAACTATTACCGCTATGAAAAAATAAAGATTTTAAAAGTTAAATTTTAAAGTATGGATTAACGTTTTTAACGGTTATTAATTTACGAATTTACGAAATCTAGAATCCCGTAATTAATAAGGTTATTATTATTCGAAACGTATAATTTAACAAAGGTTATTTTTAAATGATATTAAAAATTAAAAAAATCTTTTTTTCCTTACGGAAAATAAATTGCGTAAATTATTCCGATAGGTAAAATTATTTAAATAGGCATATAGCTACCTATATATATGTAAAAAGAAAATAAAGTTTTAAACGGAATAATTTAGTTTCCGGCTAAATAAAAAAGAGTTTTAAAGTAATATAAGCGTTTAAAAAAACGTACGGAATGGTAAAAAATAAACCAGTTCGTATAAAATTAATTACCTTTATACGACAGTTATATTCGAATTATGTCCGTTTCTTAAATCGTTATTTTTATTAATATTTATATTAATAATTATCATAATTATCACGACGGCGGAAATTCAAAAGTAACCTTATATTTTAATTATATTATTTAACCTAAAGTAATAATAAAAAACTAAAATATTTTATGGATCAAAAACGTAAACTTTCCGTATATTATATATTATAAAAATATTATTAAAACTAATTCTGAGGTTTATAAACTGCGTTTAACGTTAAACGATTAACTTATTTTATAAACTTATTTAATTACCGGCCGGTAAATTATAAAATATAAAAGAATAATTACTTAAAATATGCATCATTTTAAGCGGAAAGGCTTTAATATAGAGAAATATAATATAATATTAAGGTTATAAAACCGAATATATAAACGTAACCCGCCGTTATTATCATAAGGCTTTAAAAAATTAAATATATATTCGTTAAAAACGTATTTCCGAAGACCGAAAAGGGTTATTTATAAAGTTATAAAAAATATAATTTTAAAAAACTATTAATGAATTTTGTTTAAAAGCAAATAGGTTTTAAGGTATATATAAATGTATAATTACAAATTTAATAAATATAGCTAGTTATAAAAATGTAAGGCGCGTTTCGTAGTATAAAATATCTAATAATTTAAAATTTTTTATAATAATATATACCTATTTATTTTAACTAGAAGATTATTTCGAATTTTAATTATTATTACGGCGTAATTCGATTTAAAATTTAGGTAATATAATATTATAAATATTTTTATTAACGTAAATTCTTTCAAATCAAAAATATTTTTAAGATATTTATAATATAATTAAACTTTTTTAATTAAATAAGTATTATATGGATTAATAAAAATATTTTTATTATAACAAAAGAATTTTATTAAAATATTTAAAAACTTAGAATTTAACCCCGTTTTGTACGAATTCTATTATTTTATTTGTTAAAGGGTATTTTTTTATAGATAATATTATTCGGTTTATAAAAAAAGAATTAAGGCTTTATTAATTAATTAATTAATTAAATACGGTAATAATATATCTTTAAAACAGTTAAAAATTGAAAATAATTTTTCGGTATCGAAATAATTAAAAATATTTTTAATAAAAATATTTAATAATTTTATTTTAATTTTATAAATAAGCTAGTTAACTTAATTCTTTTAAAAAAAATTAAATAATTATCCGGATAAGTTAATAACAGACGTCGAATTAATACCGAATTTTAATTTAACTTATTTAAGTTCCGTTAATAAATACCTAAGAAAATCGATTTTATTATATATATAATAATTAATACGCGATTTAATATAATTTTTACGGTATTCCGATTAGCCTGATTTAATTTAAACCTTAATAATACGTATTACAAAATTATTAATCGAATTAGTTTATATTTTATTAAAATTAAATCGTTAACGTTATAATTTAAAGATAAAAACTTATTAAGCATTTAAAATATAAAGTTTTTAAAACTATGTTATAAAATTATTTAAAAACATAATAAAATAAGGGATAACTAAATAAAATATAATAATTATTGTTTATAATCGAAACGGAATTATTATTTTTTACGTAAACCATAAATAAAAAAGGGTTTAATTAATTAAAAAACTAAAAATCGGGTTAAATATAAAACATTTATACATATAATATAATAATAAATAAATTATATTATATATTAATACGAATGTTATTTTTTTATAAATAAAATCGCGATACGTAATATATATAATTATTAATTTTAAAAACCGTAAAAAAGAATTTTTTAAAAATAAAATATATGTTAATAAAAAATATATTAATTAATAAATTAATAATAACCTTATTATATTAATTTGTAAAATATTTTAAAAATCTTAATTAACGGAAAAAATTTTAAAATTTATTTTAAATAAAAAAACAAATTCATTTAAAAAATTTAATTGCCGGATGAAATATAAAATAGATAATTACGGCTTTAAGGAATAATAAAGGGTAACATTTAACGCCGTAATTATATCGAGGCGTTAAGGGGGTGTATCAGCTAACAGGGGTTACGTTAGTATTTTATATACGGAAAGGCTCCCTTTAATCGGACCATATATGTTCCGTGGACAGATTACATTAAAATGCAGTATGCGTTCTAAAGCGCCTGCAACTAGTCATACAATGCAACATAACTAATAACCCCTATATCTGACAAGATTACTTCAAGAATCAGTACGCGTTGCGAGAGCGTACGTAACTAGCCATCTAATACGACATAACTGATGTCCCTTATATCTGACACTAGCTGCCGATTTATAGTACTATTACCTGCAACTTAAAGCCCTCTCTGCCGCGTACCGCGATATATGTTACCTAAATACGCCTAATACCTCGAAACAGACTTCCCTTAGACGTTAATACTTAACGTTCCTTCGTACCCGCGTTTTTATAAGGTAACGTAACTTAATGCAGCTTTAATAGAACTTCAGTAGGCCTTCAACGCTAGCCCCTTCTGTATTGGTCTAATGACCCACTAAAAAGTTGTTGCCATATACGCCACTCGGCCTTCCGTCAGATATTTGCCGGTTAGTAGCTGGCCTTTCCGTATTTGGGGTGCACTTCGCACCCCTGGCTAGCTGACAGCAGCCGTTACACCTTTGATGCAATGGCTGCTGGTGGCGTAATAAGTCTCGGTTCGAATCCTGGTCACTTCTAACAAGGTCTCCCCGAAACGTTAATATGGTGTGCGGGTTTAACCTTGCGGCTGGACAGCTGCCGACCTAATTTGGCTTAGCTTTAGCGCAGGGACAAGCAACGAATTAGAAGTAGTACGCCCTGGTCCCCCGTAACGGACGGCTTCTTACAAGTACCAGTTAGTTGCTACAATGCAATTAATCGCTGGTCTTTTGCCTTTTGGCGCAAGAGTGCGGGGTGCAGCTGTTATAGTAATGCCCTAAAGGTCAATAACGCGCTGGGGAGATTCTACGTGCAGACTAGTTGCGAGGTCTACAGAGATACCCTACAGGCTGGTCCTTCTCCATAATACAAGGATAACCTTGGTCTTTGCTAATTAATAGGAGGAAAACAATCACAGATATGCGAATCATAGGGAAACCAATTTCAGCGAAGTTACTTTGAGCAACGATCATGGTGGGATGACGTAGGTGTCCTCCGTTCCTGCATTCGCGTGGCCGAACCTGAAGACTAAATTTAAGCGCAACAGGTAGCTGCCACATGGCCTCAAGAACCACCTCGCTCTCTGACATCAAGATATGTCTGTGGACCAAGACATCTCCTCAATAAGAGAGTAATAGGTCCGCCATTGACTTTTTACACTTCAAATTTTCTATAAAGCAACACAAGACGAAGAATACTGTTTGATTTAACAAACGTTACGAATGCGATATCACGGCTCATAAAGGAAGTAGACTTCAGCAATCAGAAGTGAAGAGTGAAAGGGAACATTATCTTCTTCTGTCACCTCGTTGCACAAGAGGAAACTGATCGAGTGACTGAGATTGGTATATACGATGATCTTTTCAATTACGACTCGTCGCTGTGACCATCCTCGCCATCGTTCACCACAATCGTTGTCTCAACCGTCTTTGTAATACCATGCTGGCCAGGATGTGTGGCCAAATGTATCTCCGAGCCAGTGCTGCTTTCACGAGCTGGCGCATCTTTCCCGAACTTGCTCAAAAATGTGTTGCCCGACTTCAATCCTGGGGCGCTGCCACTGATGACAACGTGGGAAGTGCCATGATGGGTTGGGTTGGATTTGTGACCGCTACTTCCGTACCAACCATCTCCTCGCCCAGCTGCACCACTGCGCACAACCTTAGAGATCAAAACCGCCATTAGGAGTTCGATGTACAACTTGACGATGTATGCGAGAGGGGCAAATTGGACGTATCTGCACGGAAGAAGTAAGTTGATTGCTTATGGGAACACCAAGGGTAGAACAACTGCCGCAGTCGGAAACTCACAAGTATGGGTCTGGCAAGCTCAAGAAGCCGAGGAGCAGAATATCCATAGACGTAGAGACAACCACAATTCCAGCATTGAAGTTGAAGAGCCTCCAATACTTGCTCAGCCCGTCCGCAATCAGGCGGAAACGAACCAGATATAAGAAGTATAAGTTAAGTCCTAAGTCAACGACAAGGAAAAAGGTCTTCTCGGCTTTTTCGAACATGTGGTTAACCATAATCTGGTAAGGTGTAGCTGATGGCATCTGCGCGGTAGTCCAGATGTAGCAAACGGCGATATTAATGCAACCGATAGCAATCGCAAGACTCCATTTGAGCTTCTTGGCTGTGCGCTTGTTGGTCATGATTAAGGAGATGCGGTTGGCAATGATTTGTGGCAGGAGTTGTGTCTGGATTGCCCACAGCGCCACTGCAAATTTATTAGTCCCAGAGCTTCTCACAGTAATTCTCTTGGTCGTAATTACCAGTAGCCAAGTAGAATGCAAGGCTGGAGATCCCTGTTAGCATTAACGTTGCGTGCGATAACCGAGCGACTAGAATTCACCTTCCCGGAATAATTTCATTCAGGTATAGAAATGTGACGAGGGCAAACACGAAATTTACCCATGCCTCTACCCATATCATATATAAGTAGGCGTTGGCAAGGCTTCGTGTGCGGCTCCATATCCCCTGAGTCTGTTGCAAAGCCTTCGCAAAAGTAAACACAAAGACGCCAAGAAAGAGCCCGAAGTATATAGAAGCGAGATCCATGGTGAAGTCATGAAGAGAGTACAGCAAGAATGCAACGAGGTGGACGTGGAAACGAAACCGAAACCTAAGGGCTGGAAAGAGGGCTTGGAAGGGAAGAATGCGTAGTAGGAGAGTCGGGGAGTTAAGTATTTAGAAGCATTGGCAGATGAAGTTATGGCCCTGCCGAGGGCAGCCTCTGCGTCGCCCTAGGCATCACAATAATTAAGATCAACGCTCCTCGAGAAAGCGGCGTCCATTCTTGCGACCATGTATGCAGGATCTGTTCAAATTACAAGCCTCTTGGTGGGCATCCAAAGCGCAGTTCGGCAGTTGGAAACTCGATCAGCCAAGGTGACGAGGAGCTCTCACGGAACCACTCCGATTGCATATCCTTGATAAGTTGATCTTGACATCAATTTCGTCTCTGGATTGCAGGGATAAACTCACCGGTATCATGTCCGCAATACGTCAGAAACGGGCGGCACTAACCACGTGATCACCTTTACGAGTCATTTAGCGCCTCCATAGTCTTCAGTAGGTAAGACACTATCGTGTACCATTGCTATGACAGGCCAGCCTAGATTCTTCACCAGTGCAGATCAGCTAGGGCTTGGGTTGCTCTCGTAAATGATCCCTTGGGATTAACTTAATAGCAGATCGCTGACACGTTACCACATGGACATCGGGCTCTATTTTTAAGGTTATTCTCAGCTAGCAGGGGGTGCGCTAGCACCCCATATACGGAAAGATCCCCTCTGATCAGAACACATATGTTCCGTAGCTAGATTACAGTAAGGTGCAGTGCGCGTTCTAGAGCACTGCAACTAATTATGCAATATAACATAACTAATATCCTGTGAAAGGCTTGCCCTGTGCGATCCGCAAAGAGCGGCCTCAAAGGGTTTTATTTTCTAACTAAGGAGGAAAGAAAAGGAAAACTAGAAATTCCAGTTGTATGTGAAAATATATAGCGCTGCGCTCGCGCTGCGCGTTCCTAGCGGCTTGGCGCCCGCGAAAGTTCGGTGCCACAATGGGGGCTCATCGCAGCCTCATCACATATTGTCAGATATAGGGGTCATCAGTTATGTTGCATTGCATGACTAGTTGCGGGCGCTCTGGAACGCGCACTGCACTTTAATGTGATCTGTCCACGGAACATATATGGTCCGATTAAAGGGAGCCTTTCCGTATATGGAGTGCTTAGCGCACCCCCTGCTAGCTGATACATATCCCTTACCTCATCAAGATCAGGCCCCATTTTTGAGGTTGGAGCTGCGCCGTAGGTGCAGCTGCAAAACCGTAACTTTATGTACCACGCTAACCCAATTAACAAAATATCCACAAAAATAACAGAACCTTAAAAATAAGGCATGATATCAAGTTGTAATATTTTGGTTCCGTTCTGCATATTCTTATACAAAATTTCGAAAGTTTAGTTTAAAGACTGGCGAGTATAATAATAATCAAAAATTATTATTATATACAGCTTTAAAAAGGCTTTTAAAACGTAGATATAAAATTCCAAATAAGGCTGGTTTAGCGGAAATATTAAAGAACTAAATTAAAAAATTTCGCTTTATACATCCCCTTAATCGTAACGCCCTTATAACTACGATAACGTAACTATCGCATACATTATTTCGCCATGGGCTTACCAAAAGTAACTCAATATGGGAAAAACCCGTCCAATTATTCTTTTATCCGTAAGGATTATAATTGTTACGTCGTAATAAAAAGGGCCTTTTAATTAATCAAATCCGGGATCTTTTTAAGACTGCAACGTAATAACCACAACCCATACGGCCGAAAAAATTGATATACGGGCTTTCCCCATCCAGAATATACTTAAGAAGCCCGGTACATAATAATGCGACCGGTAGTTATGCTATCGCAGCCATAAGGCCGTTACGGTCGCCCATTTCCCAGATCTATACCTAGCTATATTGGCCGCAATTTATATCCAAAAAAATAAAAAGAATTCCTATATATACGTTAGCTTATATTCGACGCATAGATAAAGTATCAAACTTATCGGATATAGCTTGGCTGTAAAATAACTTTTTTATATAAAAAAATATTTTTATTCAAATAAATGGAAGAAATTGGAAGGAAATTCGACGATTTAGGTAGCGATATGCAGAACGGGACCCCTGTCCGCATAACCTGAACTTAGGCCTCGCTGGCTCGTTACGGGGATACGGCATTTAATTGGTTAATTTTTAACTTCTTGGCGGAGTATATTGGAAAACTTGGAAGAAAATAAAGAGCCAGCGAGGCCTGAGCTCGCTAAGGCAACATATCCCTTATATTTAGTAACTAAAAGTTTTATTTGCTTAAGTTGCGTTATTATTAATTAATTAGCCGTTATTAAAACCATGTAAGCTATATATTAAAAATAACTATTTATATATTTAATAATTATAATAAGAACGACATTATTAATATCTTTATTTATTTATAATAGTTATAAAAACAAAGATAAATAAAAAAACGTATTTAAAATTAAAGTTAAATAAATATATTTTATAAGATTATATTAATTTTAACTAAAACCTTTTATAATTTATTAAACTTATGCCATCCGATATATTTGTTTACGTAAACAACGATTTTATTAAATAATACTAGTATTTATTTTATTAATTTAAAAGAACTTTATATATTAAAAACTAAATTAAACGGGTGATCTTATAAATATCTCGAAATAATAAACGAAAATATATAAGCTTGTAATTTAAACTTCATAACATATATTTATTTAAACGAAAAATATTAAATCATTTTAAAAGGTTTTAATAGATCTTTAAACTAAATTTTAAATTACGTTTTTTAATCCATTAAATAAATTTATTAAAATCTAAGTAACAACTTTATAGGTTAATATATTAAGTTATAATAATTTAAAGCCGTTTATAATAATTGATTATTTATATATACGAAATGGAAACATATAAAAGATTAAAACAAGTTATAGAAACGTTAAAAGAATGGAAGCAATAAAAACTAACGTAATAAAAATTATAGCTAAAGGTTAATATTACGGGTTCTTAAAACGATTATATTAATTATGTAAACGAATTAATTATATGTAGCAATAACTTTAATAACGCTTTATTAATCGAACTTATTTATATTTTTTTTAATAAAACATATCGAATAAAGGATATTAATTATTTAAAAAGTAGGGTTTATTTATTAAATTATCAACTTATAACGAATTTATTATAGTAATAAAAAATGATATAATAACGGTTTTTATTTAAACGATTTTAGTAATAAAAATAAGAATATTAATAATTAATAACGTATTAAAACTTTTAAGAAAAGTTCGATAGAAAGTTGCTGTAAAAGCTTAAATAAAGATCGAAATATAAATAAATAAAAGGGTTAAAAGTGCAATATATCAGGTATACGCTATAAAAGTCATTCAAGTATTTATTATAAATTATTTAGATATTTTTACGTACTTCTTAATCAAGTTTTACAGGATTTCTGCTTTAATAACTTAGTAATAATCTCGGCTTAAAACGTATTATGAACAAATTAATTTTTTAAAGAACGTAAAACGAATCTTAAGATATTTTTTTAACCAACGTAATAAATAAACGCTACGTTGTATCTTTTAAAGTGATTGTTTATTATAAATTCGAAATTTATAATATATATTTTTAAGTTAATTTATAAACCTTTAATTTATAAGGTAACGATTTAAGATAATAAAATGTATGCAAAAGAAAAGTTCGATTCTTATTAAAGTATACGGAAAAGCAAATATATTATTATAAAACCTTTAAGGTTTAAAAAGTTATGTTTATATACCGTAGTTTATTACGAGATTTCGGGTCTAATTTATTATTATTCGGTAATATCGAAAATAAAGATATTAGTAAAATTATAATAGAATAAATAATTATATTTTTAAAACATTGAATTAAGTAATTATTACGTTAATAAATAACTTAAATTAATTCATTACCGATAATATATATACAAGGTTGATATAGGTTCAAGCCTTATTTTCCAGGCTGAGCCAAATATACAAAAAATCATTACATATATAATCCATACGATAGATATTATACCCAGTATCTTCGAACACGATAACTGATCAATAGTTTTTACGGTTAAGATAGATTGTATACCTCAGTCCCATAGAACCTCACTCTGAAGTAGAACCTTACTCTGAAGCAGAACCTCACTCTGAAGCAGAACCTCACTCTGAAGCAGAATGCGTGGTTGCCGATACCGATAATATATATATAAAAGCGTTTTATATAATGTTAATCTTTATAAACGAAACGATTATAAACCGGTAACGGTAGGATAGTACCTAAAATCAAGATATTTATAATCCGAAATAAACGCTAAATTAAAGGTTTATATAGTAAAATGGTGCAGGGTGCAGGGCCGAGAAAGTGGCTCCACCGATCAGTTAGTCGGCACCGCTCATGTATTTCTAGGAGCTCTTTTCGCCGGGCGCAACCCCGGAGACACTCACTCCTCATCCTGACCACAGACAGACTGGTCTTAACACCAATACAATTGCATTAACTTCTATTCTCTCTTGAACCCTTGGCTCACTCGTAACACTCTCTTCGATTTTGAACTGATCAGGACTAAGTCTGCCCCGCCCGATTTCAATAGGGAGAATTTGCGGATAAAAATCTTCTAATAATTAATATTAAATATATAACTAAAGGATGGTTAAAAGGTAAATATACTGCAAGCCGAAGAAACAAGCTTGCCGATTAAGATAATAAATCGTTATTAATTTTATATACTTTGAAAAAAACCTTAAGAAATATAAATACGATATAGTAATTACCGGCAGATATTATGACGGCTGACTGGCTTAACCAACTATTAAACCTTAGTCGTACGGTTTATGTTAGCAGTAATATTATAGGAATCTGAATAATAGATTAAAGGTATAGATATGGCTGGTAATAATAGATATTAAAAGTGATCTGGATAATTAAGTTATATTATATGCTGGTGTTATTTAGATTATAAGAAAATAACGAACGTATATATATTATTTTTAGTTTAAGGTATTTAAACCGCTTAAACTTTTAAATTCGTTAAAATTTGTAAAAATATCGTAAGCTTAAAGGGCTTAAAACGTAAAGGTTTTTAAAACCTTTAAGTTAATTACGTAACTCGAGATTTACGTCGGAAACGAATTTTAAACTTTCCGACCGTTTATCTATAAGCTAAACCTTTAGGGTATAATACGATTTTTTTTAAAGTTTTCCTTTTAAAGATTAATTTATTTGTTATATTTATTTAATAAGGAACTTTCCCTTTTATATATCATTTTTAGGTTATTTTAGTCGTTATATTTAACCGTATTAAAAAATAAAAATTATTTAAACGTAATAACGTTTTAATTTAATTAAAACGGATTAATACCTTTAATTTTGTTATATTCTTTTATATTTCGTACTTTCGTTATAAATTTAAATAAAGGGTTTATAAAACTTATTCTGCTTTTAAAAAAATGTTTTCATTATATGGAACATAAAATGTTTTGTAATTTATTTAGTTCTTTTATTTTTAAATATTAACGGCTTTTAGATAAAAAAAGGGCTAAAGCGCGAAAGAAATCAGGCGCGAAATATTTTTCGTTCTGCCGTTCATAAATTGGACTGTTTTTAAAAATAATATAAACTTTTATGCCGTTATGGAATTAAAATATTGCATCGTAGTATTTAGGGTACGGAAGCGATAAAGGAATTTAAACGATTGGAAAAAGCGTAATAATAGCTGGAAACCGAACTAGCCGTTTCTGTATAGGCCGTTCCTTTTGCTGATTGGCTACTAATGGGTAATATGGATTAGGTCATATTTAATATTAACGCTTCCGGTATTGCTGGTAAAAACTTTTTAATAAGCGTTAAGTTCCCGTAAAGTTTTTTATAAGTTCCCATATATTTTTTAACTTTGGGCAGTTTTTTTTATTTAACTAAATACTGTTTTTTGCCGCCCTTTTTTCTGGTATTAAGGAATTTTTTAACCTTCTATATTGGTACGTTTTTATTACCTCCCTTTTTTATCCCGTATGGATTTAAATTATATTAATTATTAATTCTAATAAGGAAACGTAAAAAACGGGATAAAGTTTGATTTTAGGGGGTTATTTTAATTAATAATTATTTTTCAAACTTTTTTTGTAACCTTATACGGTTTAATATACTTAAAATCAAATTTTTTATTAGGTTGTTTAGTTTAGATATTTTTGATAGCTAAATAAACCAAATTTTTCTCTTTAAAGGTTAATTCTTTTTAACCTTTTTTATTTATAATATTTTTGTATTTAAGTACATACGAATTTGTATTTTGTTTTTATTTTTATGTATAACTGTTTAAATTATTTTAAAATAAAAATTACTTTAATATTAATTAAACCTATTTTGATAAATTTCGGTAAACCTTTGGTTTAAAATTAAAATTAACATTAGTTGGTATTATTTTAATATTTTCGTAATAATTTATATTATAAGTTATTTATGTTATTAATAATTTTTTAACCTAATTATTCTGTTCATAATTATTATAATACCGTAAGTAAGTTTTAAACGTTTAATTAATTTTTTAATTTAGTTATCCATTTATAATATAAAAGCGTTTAAAACTTTATAATTTAAGATTAATTGCGTTATAAAGCTTTATTAAAATTATAAAGTAAATATAATACCTTTATCGGATATAATCTTTATAAAAAGTTTATATATGCTAATAAAGTATTTAATAAAAACGTATGTTAATTATTTTACGTATATATTCTTATTAAATAATAAGAAATAAGAAAGTTTTATAAATCCATCGACGAGTATAAACATGTTATCGTAATATATTATAACGAACCTATTATATATCCACCTGGAGGTATGAGCAGTATCCGAAATGGGGGTTTTGATTTGTAGGTAATAATAGCATAATAAATAGGGTGTTCGTTAAAAAGGTTTGCGGATTTTTTCCTTAATCGAAAAACGATATTTTTAATTAAAGATTTACATTAATAGTTAAAAAGCGAAATTAAAAAGATGTTATTTATATAAGAAATCGTTTGTTATATATCCATTTTGGATTTAATACGTGTATCGTAAATTTGTAGGATTTGTAGGATTTGGTTCTAGATTTATTAGATTTATTAGATTACCATATTTTAGCGAGGGGAAAGTTAAGCTTTTTTACCCGAAGATTACCCGAGAGGATCCCATATTAGGTTTTAAAAGCCGGTTTTTTTAAGATAAGAATTTTTATATCTATATTATAATATTATTTTCCTTTTTTAAGGATTTTTATTTTAAAGATAAGAACCGTAGGTAGCTTTTTCGTTTTATTAAAAGGGTTTTTTATAGTTTTTTAGTTGATTTTATTATAATAGGTCGCATTAAAAAAGAAACGAAAAAAAGTTACGCGTTAATTAATGTGGTATTTGAGATATTTGCGTTAATTTAATTAGGATTTTTAGCATTAAATTGTTTTTTAATTTTAATTATATTTAATTTAGGAAAATTAATTGTTATTTTTTCTTGGAGTATTTAAGTTATAATTATTATATTCGTTATTAACTTTTTTTTATAACGTTAAAATTATAAATTCGTTAAGAAAATAAACGAAACTTAAAAACGGTTATAATAAAAATACCGGAAGGTTAAAGATAGTTTTTTGAAATATTAGGAAGTTGTAAGAAAAAAACTAGAAAATTACAACGTCGGCAGAAGGAAAAAAAAATTTATTAGGAGGTTAAAGTGTTTACGTTTTTACCACGATGTTTAAAAAAAGATTTTGGAAATATTAAAAAAGGGTTTAGAATTAAAGTAATTAAAAAACGGGAAAGCTTAAAAAAGGAATAACGTTACGTAAAGGTAAACTAAACGTAATTTACTTTTAAGATAAATACCGTTATAAAGGTATTTTTTTTCGGCTGGAACGTTATAAATTTAGATATAAGTAGGGAACCGTTATCGTTTACGATCTTAGCCGTACTAAAAACGGTCCGTTAAGATCTTGCCGGTAAAAGCTTTTAATTAAGTTTATTATATTTGTTAAATGTTTAAATAATCTTTATATATTATTTTTAAGTCAATGATTTATTTATTTAACTAAGTATTAGATTTTATTTTTAATTATTTTAAAATTTTGTAAATTTTTTTAATATCGTATTTATTATCGTTTGTTTCGATTTTAAAGTTTTTTTTTAAACAGGACGTTTTTTGAAGCTGGGTTTAATAAGGAAATATAGAATATTAGGTATATTTATATGGTTTTGGATAATAATAATTTGTAATTAGTTTTTAAAATAATCCTTTTAATTTTAAATAAGTTAAGTTTTTTAAAATTAAATTTATCGTTAAACTTTTTCGTTTTAATTTAAAAAAGATTGAACGTTACGTTTTATTTTTAACTTAATAAATGAAATAAATTTCTTTTCGTTAAAATTAATCCCTTGAATTTTTTATATTTTAGGTTATTTTTTTTATAAAAATTATAATTTAATATAAAATTAAGTTTATATTATTTTAATTTTTATTATTATTATTTCTGTTTGTAAAATAATTATAATAATTACCAGTACCTTATGTACCGATTATTTAAGTCGTTAAGTTACCGCGTTATGTTTATATATAGCTATATAAGGTAATACCTTAATATTTTTATTAACGGATATATTATAAGTTATTGATATAAGTAATAAAAGTTTAACCTAATCATTATGTTAATAATTAACGTAATTCCGAAAGTATTATTTTAAAGTTTAATTTAATCGTTTTATTTAATTATTTATCTAAAAGTAATAAGTTATTAAGTATATAAGTTTAGTAGTAATTTATTTAAAAAAGCTAGTACCGAATTTAAATATAAAAAGTGTGTTTCGATTGCAAATAACTCTTTTAAATTTTATATTTGTCGGAACAATATTAAATAAAGGCGTAAATTAATTATTTTGCCGTTATAATTTTTATAAAAGGTAAAAAGTATTTATATTTAATAAGTTTATTAATAATTATTTATACCGTATCGTATTTAATTTTAATAACTAAATTTTCGATATAAGAAGATTAATCATATAATTTTAAGTTATAGTATTTTATATTTTATTAAATATGTTTATAAGTTATAATAAATTATATAGCTTATAATAAATTAATTTAGTGTTATTATAAATATTATAACCCTTAATTATTTGTTTAATTATTTCGTAAAACTTTAAAAATTTATCTTTTTTTATAAATCGTTTAATAGTTTTATGTATTTTTTTAATATTTATGTAAAAGATTTTCGGGGAATTTCTTAATAAAGTCCTTTTATTTTTAACGGGGGATATAAGTTTTACCTCGGAATACTAACTGATTCTTATCGTTTTCTTTTAATTATTTGATTTTTCTTAGTTTTTTTAGGTCGTAAAAAGTTTTAAACAAGGTTAACTTTTTCGGAATAAGTTATTTTTGGGTTATATATAATTATATTGTGCCATCATTTTTATGATATAGTACTTATATATAACGTTTGAAGATTTTCGAATCGTAAACTTTTTATTAATTTAAAATATCCGTTTAAATATTTGTTTTAATATGGTAAATTTTAAAATTAAATTTGGATAAAAGGACTATTTAATTTTTATGGCATTTATTTAAATTTTATGTCATTTATTTAGTTCCTAAGTTATTATAAATTAAGTAAAAAATTTTATAGGTTGAATAAATATCGAATAATCTTTTTGTGCCGTTAAAAAAGGTTTTTATTCCTTAAATGTTAAAATAATCGTTAATAACTTTTTATCGTAAATAAGATACTTAAATTTTACGGCCTTTAAACAATTTAAAAAAGTACGTTATTAGATACTATTTTCCATCATTTTTTAATTATTTTAAAATTATTTTAAAGCCATAATTTAAATCTTTTATTTAAATCGTTTCTTTTTATTATGGTTTGGTAGCTTAATTATCGGGGCGTTAATAATTTTATTCTTAATTTTTTAAAAATCGAACTTTTTTCCGATATATCTTTTAATAATAACTTTGGTTAAAGGATTAATAAGTTTGCTATAATTTTTAATTAAAAGTCGTATATAGCTGGTAAATTCCAAAAATTAACGGATATTAATAACGGTAGTTTTGTTTAAGATTACCCAGTTTTTAAAAGCTTTTAATTTAAAATTTAAATTTTAGATTTATTTAACGGTAATAATAAATTTAAAAAGTTTAGTTTTTAAGTATATTAAACTTTTTTTTAACGTTTACTAGTAAGTTAGTTTTTTCCAAAGTTTCCAGTATTTAAGCAATATGTTTTTTATATTTTTTTAAAAATTTTAAGTAAACGAATATAAATCGGTTTTAGAATTTCCGTAAGATAATAATAAGCATATGTTAAAAGTTGGCTAGGGTATTAGTTAATCTTTATAATATAACCTTATATTCGTCATGTTTAAAAATAGTTTTGAAGGCGGTTTTTTATTTTTTATTTTTTATTTTTTAAATTAAATAATAATTATCTGCTAAATTTAAAGCCGTAAATTAGTTTGTTATATTAATATTTTCCTTTATAATATTTATTAACGTTTAAGAATATTTATTTTAAACGGTAATAGTATTTAATTATCGATAATTATAAATTCGTTAATATATTAGGTTTTTATTTTTATTAATTTTAAATTTGTTAATTTTAATTTTTGGTATTATTATAATTGGATCTTTTATAAGTAATTTAGATTTTTAAATATAACTTTTTTTAAGGTTTCGTTAAAACCTTTTTTAAAAAGCCTTAAATCTTTTAAGGCTTATATGGTAAATTTAATAAAGCCTAAGGTAAAATCTTTTAATGGGAATTTTTAGATTTTATTAGTTGTAATTAGGTATTTCTTTACGGGTTCGTTCCTTACATAGTTTTTTAAATCGTTAATACTTAAGGGGTATTATTATTATTAGGTTAAAAACTTTAGTTTTTTTAATTATATAATAAATCTTATAAAAAGGTTTAATTTTTTTATTTAATCCGGAGGTTATTGGAATAAAAATATGGTATTTTTAAAATACTATCGTATTTTAAGATGTTGGCGATATTAAAAATAATTTTTTTGACATATTTTTATCTTTAAATTATAAGTTTTTTAATTCTTCGGAAAATTTAATTATTATTATAAGTAAATAAGTTTTTATCAACCGTTCGTAACTTATATAATTATTATTTATATTTCCAAAGGATTTAATATTCTTCGGTTACTTTAAAAAAGATAAAGTTTTTTTCCCTTCCGGAATCGATTATAACGTGAAGTATTTTATTTTCATAGTAAATAAAAACGTTGATTTAATTCCGTAATTTTTTCTTTTACTTCATATAAAGTTTTATATATAAAGGTTCCTTAATACCTTATTTTTGAAGGCCTTTATAATTTTTTAATTAATATACCCTAAAGGCTAAAAGGCGTCTTTATTTACATATTTTCCTAACTGCATACTTGGTATAATAATCGTCTATATATTTATACCATTTTTTATTACTAAATTAGTACTTAAAGATAATTTTCTTTTTTATTTCGTTTTTAAGTTTTATCTTTTGCGAATTATAAGGTTAAAAAGGTAAAATTCCGAAAAGGGTATTTTTATAACTAAAGGTTCGTATTTATTATATAATATTAGTAAATAATATAAGCAGGCTTACGTTATAACTTTTTGATATTATTTTAATTTATGTTATAGGTAATGAAACTTAGAATAATTTAGCCATTAAGTGGTTTCTATGCATTTATATTTATTCTCTGGTTTTGTAAGCGTTTTTCGTTATATTCTGGCCAAATATCGCTATCCTTTTTAGTACGTAAATGGATAAAATAGTTATAATTATAGCAAACAATAAAATATAGAAATCTATGGTTATTTCTTAAAGGGTTAAAATATACCGTATATTCGGAAAGAATATAATATTTTAAAAATAATTATTTATAATTATCAAAATCTTTCGGTAACTAACCGTTTTGGTTACATATTTTATACTTCTATATACTAAGGTAATAAACATATCTTAACGTTATAACTACTTTAAAAATTATTCGTCCGGGATAATATTTATAAATTTTAACCGTAATACTTTTGTAAATAATATAATTTTTATATTCTAAATCGTCGTTTTTAACCTTACTGGCCGTAATAATAATAAATTCTTAATCGGCAGAAATAAGGTATATATTCTTTTTATCCTTTTTTTCGTTGTTTATTTTTCGTTCGGCCCCGCAGAATTTTTTTTTAAGCTGGAACGTTTTATCCTTTTATAAGTTCCTTTTTTTCGGTAAAAAACGATATTCGCTTTTAAAATGGCCCTTTTTACTACAATTAAAATATTTAACTTTGAACTTATTTTTCTTAAATTCCGTTAAAATAATATTAACATTTTTCTGGAATTTATCCTTTTTTTATTATTACTGGAACGTTTATCGTTGTTTCGTTTGCCGGTACTTTTTTTCTTAAGGTACCGCTTAAAAATACGTCGATCGGCGATAATAATTTTAAATACTCTAAACATTTCATCCTTATCCTGGAACTTTAGGCCGTCGTAAAAAAGAAATTAATACGTTTTAAGGTAGTTTAAAGATAGCTATTAGGTAATTAAACTTAATCGTATACTTAGCCGTTAACGTAATTTGCTAAAGTTTATGTATTTATTTAACCGTATATTATTATTTATTTATATTTCCGAATAATATTTAAATTCGTTTTTTGAAATATTCGTAATTATTAAAAATTTAATTAATAATATTTAAAAAAATCGTTAAAATAATTTATTAAATAATTATTAAAACTAAGTTAGAATTAATTAAATATTTTTTAACAAATAATTACGAAATAATTATTATTTTCTGATAATGTTTCGTTAAAAGATTTTCGTATTATTTAAGGTAAAATTCGACCTTAATTAAAAAGATTTTACGTTAATAAATCTATTATAAGGTTTAGGGGGAATGAATCTACAGACCTTAATATTAAGTACTTTAAAATATGCAAAAAGGGCATAATTCTTTTTTAATTTCGATTAAACAAAAGGGAACTGGGATTTTTAAACGAAAAGTAATTCTTAATGGAAATATAGGAACCTTTTTTATTTGCCGGGTAAATCTAGCGTTTTTTTATTTAAGATTTATAACTTTTTTAAATATAAATTTTAAATACTTGTCGGTTATAAGGTTTTTTTTCTTTTCTTATTTCCGTTTTATATTTTTCTTTAAATTCTTTTCCTTAATTTAATTTCACAAACTAAACCTTAATAAAATTTTAAAGGTAAAAGTAAGTTATTATTAGAAAAAAAAATTTAAATCCTTAACTTTGGTGATTATAAATATTATATTACCGATTAATTAAAAGGAATTAATAAAAAATCTTTTTTTTAATCCGGGTATTAGTTTTTTATTAATTAATAACGGAAATTTAATATATTATTTATGCAAGATTAATCTAGGTTCAAGCTTTATTTTCCAGGCTGAGCCAAATATACAGAAAATCATTACACATATAATCCACACGATAAATATTACACCCAATATTTTCGAACACGATAACTAATTAATGGTTTTTACGGTTAAGATAGATTATATACCTTAATCTCATAGAACCTTACTTTGAAGCAGAACCTTACTCTGAAGCAGAATGCGTAGTTGCCGATAAGCTTCGACTCTGATAAACCTTATGCCAGGCAGTAAACCTTAAGGATAAACCTTAAGGATAAACTTTAAAGAATAAACCTTAAGGATAAACCTTAAATATAAACCTTAAATGCGCATAAAAGGCTGTGCGAGCCCTCGCCAGTCTTAATCATTCCCATAGCACCTTTTCGAGTTACCTTTATTAAGACAGCTAAATATACCGTGCCATTCCAACTATACCATACCGGTAATCCGTAACGAGAGGATTTATCAAAAAGTCGTTTCATTTACGATATAAAGCCCTCATAAAATCGCCAGACGGGCCAAAACTATCGACAGCACCGTCGATTTAAAAAACCTGTTTTAAAAAAACCGAATTCGACTTTTAATCTTTGGATATAATTTAATTTACGAAAATAACGGTAATCGATCTTTAGCAATACTTATGCCGAAAAATATAAATATTATAGAAATATTATTAGAAAAACTAAAAAAGGATAATAATAACGGGTTTAAAAACCTCGAAATTTAGATTTTGAAATAATGCAAACTAAAAAATTACGAACGATAGTTTGCCCGGCTACTCCGGATTGCGAAAAACTTCCAAAATTCCGATAAAGATCGACGTAAATAAAAGCTGGCTTTACGAAAAGGATAGGTTTTATTAAAGTACAGGAATTAAGGTAGTAATCTATTATTTTATCCAATTATTTATACGGTCACATCTCTTCGAAAGAAAGTATTATTTATTTAATATATATTAGTTTATAATATCGTTCTTATTAAATTTAAAAAATTTTATATTTAATAAAGTTTTAAATTATTTACTAATTATTAATTATAAAATTATTAAAATTTAACAAATTTATTATATATTTATTTAAAAATATAAATATTATCCGAAATAAATTTTTTAATTTATAAATAATAATATTGTAATAAATAAAATATTTATTAAAAAAATTTACGAACTTTTTTTAATCGGAAAACGATATTTTTAATTAAATATTTAAATTAATAATTAAAAACCGAAATTAAAAAAATGTTATTTATATAAAATATCGTTTATTATATATTTATCCTAGATTTAATAAGTATATCATAAATCTGTAAGATTTGTAAAATCTGGTTCCAGATCTACCAGATTTACCAGATTACCATATCTTGGCACGGGGAAAGCCAGGCTTTCCTTATCCGAAGATCAGCCCGGAGGAGCTCATACCAGGCTCCAAAGGCCGGTTTCTCCAAGACAGGAACCCCTGTTCCTGTACTGTAACATATATGCCCGTTACTGGGTTTTCTGATAGTGGTAATTTAGTAATAAAATTAAAAATGATTAAATTTTATGATCGTTTTGTAATTAGTAATGATTATAATTTTCCGTACGGTTTATGGCGTTATGTTTTAGTTTTGTTATATAGGTCGTATTTTTATAAAAAAAGTTTATTATTAATTTTATTTTGGGAAAATGATACGTACATTATAATCGTTCCAGGGTTTTGTGGACATTAGGATGTCCATATAGCTAATGTTCGTATATTTTGCGTATTAGCTTTTCCTGATATTCTTTTGGTACTTGGGTTTTATTTATTTTCTTTTTCTTTTGGTAGCTGGTTGTTATATTATTGGATTTTTTGATATAAGTCGGGTATTATTTTTTGATTATTATAAGTTGCCGTAATTTTATGTATCCTTTTTTTATTAGGTTAAATATCTGGTATAGAACTTTAGGGGTATTTTCTTTTAGGTTTGGTCGTTTGCTTAAATCGTTTATTTTGTAATTTTTTGATTTCTTTTTATGAATGATAATAAATTTAAATTCCGAAAGATATTTTACGTAACGGAGTTACCGTTCTGTTAATTTTCGTACGGTAGTAACCTGTAACGGCTGACTGGTTTAACCAACTACTAAACCCTAGTCGTACGGGTTATGTTGGCAGTAGTATTGTAGAAATCTGGGCAATAGACTAAAGGTATAGTTATGTCTGGTAATAGCAGATGTTAAGGATAATTTGGGTAACTAAATTATATTATAAGCTGGTACTATCTAAAATATAAGAAAATAACGTCCGTATATATATTACGTTTGGCTTAAGGTATTTAAACGGTTTAAACCTTTTAATTTATTAAAACCTTTAAGCTTATCGTAAGCTTAAGGGGCTTAAAGCATTAAGGCCCTTAAAACTTTTAAACCAGTTACGTAACCCGGGACTTACGTCGGAAATAAGTTCCAAATTTTCCGACCGTTTATTTTTAAACCAAGCCCCTAAATTATAATACGATTTCCTTTTTTTAAAGTTTTTGCCCTTAAAAATTAATTTATTTATCGTATTTATTTAATAAATAACTTTTTTTGGGTTATTTTAATCGTTATACTTAATGTATTAAAAAATAAAAAGTTTTTAAGCATAATAACGCTTTAATTTAATCGAAACGGATTAAAACCTTTAATTTTATTATATTCTTTTATATTTCGTAATTCTCGTTATAAATTTAAACAGGGGGTTTATAAAATTTATTCCGACTTTAAAAAGTATTTTCGTTATATCGAATATAAAAATTTTTATAATTTATTTAATCCTTTTATTTTTAAATATTAACGATTTCTGGACGAGGAAAAACGGTTGGAACATAAAAAAAATAAACGCGAAAAGTTTTTCGTTTTACCGTTAATAAGTTGGACCGTTTTTAAAAATAACGTAAAATTTTACGCCGTTACGAAATTGAAACGTTACGTCGTAATATTTAAGGTACAGAGGCGATAAAAAAATTTAAACGGCTAAAAAAGGCGTAATAATAATTAAAACCCGAACTAGCCGTTTCCGTATAAGCCGTTTTTTTTGTTAATTAATTATTAAATTCAGACGTACTTAACTTTAGTACCTCCGGTATTATTAATAAAAACTTTTTAATAGGCGTTAGGTTTCCGTAAAAGTTTCCGTAAATTTTTATATATTTTTTAACTTTAAGCAGTTTTTTTACTTAACTAAATATTACTTTTTTCCGTTTTTCCTTTTGGTATTAAGGATTTTTTTAACCTTTTATATTAATACGTTTTTTAGTACCTTTTTTTTTGTCCCGTATGGATTTAAATTATGTCCGTTATTAACTTTAATAAGGAAACGTAAAAAACCGGGTAAATTTTAATTTTAAATGGTAATTTTAATTAATAATTATTTTTCGAAATTTTCTTTACGACTTTATACGGTCCGATATATTTAAAATCGAGTTTTTTATTACGTCGTTTAGTTTAAATGTTTTTATTAATTAAGTAAATTATTTTCTTTTTTTATAATATTAATTTTTTTAACCTTTTTTAATTATAATATTTTTGTATTTAAGTACGTATAAATTCAAGTTTTGTTTTTATTTTTATATATAATTATTTAAGTTATTCCGAAATAAAGATTATTTTAACGTTAATTAGTTCTTTTTTTTATAAATTTCGGTAAATTTTTAATACAAAACCAAAATTGGTATTAGTTAATATTATCTTAATTTTTTCGTAATAGTTTATATTATAGGTTAATTAGGTTATTAATCACTTTTTAAGCTTATTATTTTATTTATAATTAACGTAATATTATACATAAGTTTTAAGCGTTTAATTAATTCTTTTATCTAGCTATCCATTTATGGTTTAAAAACGCTTAAAAGCTTATAATTTAAATTTAATTGTATTATAAAGTTTTATTAAAATTTTAAAATAAATATAATGTTTTTATTTAATACGATTTCTATTAAAAGTCCGTATATATTAATAAGGTATTTAAAAAAAATATACGTTAATTATTTTACGTTTATATTTTTATTAAATGGTAAAAAATAAGAAAATTTTATAAATCGATTTACGATTATAAAAATATTATCGTAATATATATCCGTTATTACGTTGTTTTATAATAATAATTTAGTAATAAATCGAAAACGATTAAATCTTACGGTCGTTTTATAATTAGTAATAATTATAATTTCCCGTATAATTTATAACGTCATATTTTAATTTTGTTATATAGGTCGTATTTTTGTAAAACTTTTTTAATTATTATTTTTATTTTCGGAAAGTAATATGTACGTTATAATCGTTTTAAAATTTTGTAAACTTTAGGATATCCATATAACTAATATTCGTATATTTTACGTATTAGCTTTTTTTGGTACTTTATTAGTATTTGGATTTTGTCGGTCTTTTTTTTTGGTAGTTAATTGTTATATTATTAATTTTTTTGGTATAAGTTAGGTATTATTTTCCTAATTATTACGATATGCCGTAATTTTATATATATATTTTTTGTTAGGTTAAATATTTAGTATAAAACCTTAAAACCCTTTTTTTTTAAATTAATTGTTTATTAAAAACGTTTGCTTTATTATTTTCTAATCCTTTTTTGTAAATAATAATGAAATTAAATTTCGAAAAGTATTTTATATAACGAAGTTATTATTCTGTTAATTTTCGGGTGGTTATAAACGGGTTAGGTTTTTGTAATTTATGTATATTTTAACTTAATATAAATTTTTTTAACTAATGTTTAAATTTTTTAAAAGCGTTAATAATAATTAAAAAGATTTATTTAAAATAAAATAATTTAATTTCTTTTCTTTTAATTTATAAAAATAAAATATTATAAGATATAAGTTACCTTAATTATTTTTGTATCCGATTATTACGCTTAATATATAATCCGAAATATCGGTTTTTAGTTTTACGGGATAATTTAGGTCGTATATAATTAATATTGGCTTGCTGGTAATCGTATTTCTAATCCTTTAAAAAGCTTTTTTTATTTCGGCTGTTTATTAAAATTCGATTTTTTTTTAATTAAATTAGATAAGGGTATCGTAATTTTGTTAAAGTTTTAAACATATTTTGGGTAATAGTTAACGAATTTAGGGAAAGCCTGGATTTCGGTAACTGTAATAAATACTTTTTACTTTTAAATTATTATTATTTTTTTAAGGTTTATCTTAATATATCCGGAAATAATTACGTACCTTAGGTACAATATTTTTTACTTTTAAAATTCGTTTTTTTCGGCATTAATTAAAAGATTGGTATTTTATAAGGCTTAAAAAACTTTATGGACGTATTTTTTGTATTTTCCTTCCGTATTTAAATAAATAAAAATATTATTGTAATAGTAAATAATTAACAATATATTAAAATATTTACGTAATACGTAATTAATTATGTTTTGGAACGTTACGGGTATATTAATAAGTTTAAAGGGTATTACCAGATATTCGTATAATCCGTATTTGGTTTTAAAAATTATCTTTTATTCGTTTCCTGGTTTAATATAAATTAAATTATATCCGTTTCGTAAATTTAAGGTAATAAATTATCTGGTTCAGTAAAGGTAAATTTTTATTTTGTTAATTAAAGGTAAAAATATGCGATTTTTAATTATAATATCGTTTAATTATTAGTAATTAATTATTAATCGGAATTCTTTATGTTTTTTTAGTACGAAAAATATAAAGTACCCTACCGGTAACTTAAAACTTTTAATATATCTTTTACATAATTTATTTTAAAGTATTTTCGTAATACGTATAATTTTTGTTAATATAAGTTATATATAAGATAAAAGATAAACGTTTTGTTATTTTTTAGGATAATTTCGTAATTTTATTTATTATATTTTAATAATTCCGTTTCGATTTATTTTTTAAAAAGTCGTTCGTATTTATAATATTATAGTAATATTTTAACCATTTTTTCTAGCTTTTAGGGCTGGTATTATAAGTCGTTATTTATTTCGTATAATCGTGGTTTAATTATTAAAATAACGCGTCGTATATATTTATTTCGCCCTTTCTTTTATATATATCGTATTCCTTTAGATAATAAGGTTTCTATTATGTCCTTATACCTATATTTGCCGTTATTACTGTTAATTAAATAATAAAATCTTTTCTTTAAATCGTCTTTATTAATAGAAAATAAAACAAATTTTACCTAACTAATTTTTTAATCGGTTAAAGGATTATATTAATATAATTATTTTTTGCCGAGGATTATATCGTAATTTTATATCGAAATAATGTCGAAATTAATAGTTTGTTTTTCTTTTTAAATATAAATTTCGAAATAATTAATTTTACGGTTAATTTATCCGTTATTATAAGTAAATTTAATATCTTTTATATTTTTAACTTTATAAGGTTCGGTTTTATTACTTTATAACAAACGTAATTTGTTAATTACTTTTAGTTTGATATAATTCGGATCGGTTCCGTAATTTATTTTACTAATATACCATTTTTTCCTAATTCGTATTTTAACTGTAATAAAAAGAATCTTTATTCTTTTTGCTATCGTACATAAAGCTTTTTTAAGGGGTATATATTAATTCCCTTTACTTTTATTAATCCGTAACTCCTTTATAAATAGCGTTTTTTGGGGGGGATTTATGCCTGCAATTATTTTAGCTACCTTTTTTATCGACGTAACTAAACTGTGAAAGGCTTAACCTGTGCGATCTGCATCGAGTGGCCTAAAAGGGGTTTTATTTTCTAACTAAGGAGGAAAGAAAAGGAAAACTAGAAATCTAAGTTGTGTGTGAAAATATATAGCGCTGCGCGTTCCTAGCGGCTTGGCACCGGCGGAAGTTCGGTGCCCCGATGGGGGCTCAGCGCAGCCCCATTACATAAACTTTTAGTTCGAGGATTTTTTTCCTTATATCGTTTTATTTAATTCGTTAAGTTAATAATTTGTTTTTTAAGGGTTTCGGCTTTTTTTAACCAGTCTGTCGCTATGGCCCATTTTTCGTCTATCGTCGTTATCGGTTGGTCCTAATACCTTTAATATTTCTAATATTGGGTATGGTATTGGGCCCTCTTTATCAGGCGTTTTCCGATTTCCCTTTTTATTTTTTTTCTTCGGGGTTATCGGCGTAAATACGTCGGAAATGTAAGTTATTTATTACTTCCCGTTATGCCTTTATTACTGTTTAATAGATCCTTTTTTTTGAGTCTTATAGTTATATTATTCGTAATAATATATAGGATTTTGTTCGGAATAATTTTTTTCTTTCGGCCAGCTTTCTGATGCTATAATAACGTTAATATCGTTTTATATAGCTATGGTACGTAAGGACCTGTATTATTTCTGGTTTCTAGGGTCGTTTCCGGTTTTAATATAGAAATCGAATCCTTATTTATATATACGCATAATTCGTTATTAGATATATTTATATTATTTTTCGTATCGTAAGTAATAAATTTTTTTATAATGAATAATTTATCATTTCCTATATCGATCGGGTTCTTCTGGATATAAGGTTTCGTTTTAACCTTAATATTTTTTAATCCATTTACTTAACTTCTATTATTTTTATCGTTATTACTTTTTTTGTTACGTACGAAATATTCGTATTTTTAGTATTAATTCCTTCCATCCTTTATGTTTTTGTAACTATTAGGTGGCCCTTAATCCGGTCGTAACGGTACGCTATCGGATAATTGCGGCCTAAGAAAATGTTTTAATTTTCCGTAACCTTTTTCGTACTTTTAGGGGTAAGTTAAGGTTTTCCTTTTTTCTAATTATACCGAAAGTTACGGTTTTGTTATTCCTATTTCCTGGTCGTTTTTCGGATACCGGAATTTAACCGTTACGTTATTTTTTAAGGGCCTTATATTAACTTTTAACATAACTTATTTTATTACAGTTATAATATTTAATTCGGCTTTAACCTTTTTTAATACTGTTTCTAATTTTATGGGTCCTGGTACCGTTTTATAGGTAATAGAAAATATATCGAGTTTTTTATTTTAATTAATTTTTGCGAACTTAATTCTGGGAATAAATTATTCCTTCCGTTTTTGTCGTCGTTTATATTATCGATTATCGATTTTGAATATTTTTGCGATATATTTGTTCAAAGTAATAAAGCGCGCCATTTTAATAATTTCGTCCTTAATATCGTTCTTTAAACTTTTATAAAAAATATCGATTAAATTATTATTTTTTATTTACCTATTTTACCTCAACCATAAGGTTTTTAAATGTTATTATATATTTAAATGTTAATTTTTTTTGCTTTAAATCGAAGATTTTTTATATTACGGTTCTTCTTTCGTTTAGGTTTCCGAAATTAGATTTTAATTTTTTTCGACATGAATATAATATTAAAAAAGGGTTTTAATAATTTATTATTAATCCGAGTTTTTATTCTTCAAGTAATTTTGTAAGGTAGGTTTAAATTAATTTAAAACGTTTCCCTTAAAGAACGTTATAACTGCAAGAATTTTATCGGCCTTTTTAATAACTTTTTCGAAACGGAAGTAAATACGCACCTGGATAAAAAAGTTTTATACGTTACCTTTCCCGTCGTAAGGCTCGGATTTCTTGGGCTGAATTTTGGTTTCGTTAATCCGGATAATATTAACCTAAACCTTAAAACGCTAAATAACCTTTTCGAGCTTTTTAATTATATTTTTTATATTATTATATGGTAAGTTTTTAAATATCCGATATATTAACGGTATAATATATTATTTAAAATTTAACGGTATTATTAAATAAAAGTTTATAACGTATAACGGTTAATTAATTTACATAATTATTAAACCTTAATCGTACGATTTGTATTAATAATAATATTATGAAAATTTAAGTAATAAACTAAAGGTATAATTACATCTAGTAATAATAAATATTAAAAATAATCTGGGTAACCAAATTATATTATAAGTTAGTATTATTTAAATTATAAGAAAATAACGTACGTATATATGATACTTTTAGCTTAAGATATTTAAACGGCTTAAACCCTTAAGCTCGTTAAAACCCTTAAGCCTATCGCTTACCTCAGCTAGCTCGGGCCTCGCTGGCTCTTCATTTTCTTTTTTCAAAGTTTTCTAATGTACTCTGCCAAGAAGTTAAAAATTAACCAATCAAATACCGTATCCCCGTAACGAACCAGCAAGGCCTGAGTTTAGGTTATACGCATAGGAGTTTCGTTCTGGGCGCTCTTACCAAAATTATTAACTTTCCTTTTATTTTTTTTTAAAAAATTTAAAAGATTTATATAAAAAGAAATTATTCTGCAGCCAATTTACGTCCGATAAGTATAAAACTTTATAGGGGCGTCGAATATAAGCTAATATGCATATAGGTATTTTTTCCATTTTTTTGGACGGGAATTGCAGCCAATACGGCTGAATAAAGGTCTGGAAAATGGGCGACCGTAACTGCCTCATGGGTACGACAGCATAACCACCGGTCGTATCATTATGTACCGGGTTTCCTAACTATATTCTGTATAAGGAAAGCCCGTATATTAATTTTTTCGGCCGTACGGATTATGGTTATTACGTCGTAACCTTAAAAAGGTTCCGGACTTAATTAACCGGAACGCCCTTATGGCTGCGACGTAATAACCATAACCCGTACGGATAAAAAAAAACCTATACGAATTTCTTTTATATTAAATTACCCTTAAAAGGTCCATAACGAAATATTATACGCGGTAATTACGTTATCGTAACCATAAAGGTATTCCGGATTAAAGGTCTGCTTAAAACAAAAATTTTAATTTAAATTTTTAATATTTCCGCCAAATTAACCCCGATTAAAAAGTTATATATATGGTTAAAACCCCTTTTAAAGTTATATATAATAACGTTTTTTATTTTTTTTACTTATTTTTATTATTATTATATTTGTTAATTTTTAAGTTAGATTTTTGAAAATTTATATAAAATTACTTAAAACGAGCTCCAAAATTTATAACTTAATATTAGGCCTTATTTTTAAGGTTTTGTTATTTCTGTAGATATTGTACTAATTGGGTTAGCGTGGTACCTGAAGCTACGGTTTTTTTCAAAGCCTTTGCTGCAGCTGCGCCGCAGGCGCAGCCCCAACCTCAAAAATGGGGCCTGATCTTGATGAGGTAACCTATCGCAGGCTTAAGGGGCTTAAAACGCCAAGGCCCTTAAAACCTTTAAGCCAGTTACGTAACCCGGGACTTACGTCGGAGATAAGTTCTAAACTTCCCGCTCGTTTGTTTTTAGGCCAAGCCTTCAGGTCATAACATAAACCGGGTAAGGTTTTTATAATTTATATACACTTTAATTTAATATACGTCTTTTTTAAGGTAATATTTAAATTTTTAAAATATATTAACGCTGGTAAAAAGTTCCTTATTTAATATAACGTAATTTAGTTGGGCTTTTTTTAATTTATAAGAATAAAACGTAATAAAGTATAAGTTATTTTAATTATTTTTATGTCCGATTATTATATTTAACGTATAATCCGAAATATCGGTTTTTAGCTGTACGGGACGATTTAAGTTACATATAATTAATACTGGTTCGTTAGTAATTATAACTTTAATTTTTTATAAAGCTTTTTTTGTTTTAATTATTTATTAAAATTTAACTTCTTTTTTAATTAGGTTGGATAAAGGTATTGCGGTTTTGCTAAAGTTGCGAACGAATTTCTAGTAATAATTAACGAATCTAAAAAAAGTTTAAATTTTAGTAATTATAATAAGTACTTTTTATTTTTGAATTATTTTTTGGGGGGGATTTATCTTAATATCTTCCGGGGTAATAACGTATTTTAGGTATGGTATTTTTTTTATTTCTTATCGAACTTAAGTAACTAAAAATATTAAGGTACTTACGTAATATATGGTTAATTATCCTTAAAATTATTACGGGTATATTAATAAGTCCGAAAGGTATTATTAAATATTTATCTAACCCGTATTTGGTTTTAAAGGTTATTTTTTATTCGTTTTCTGGTTTAATGCGAATTAAATTATATTCGTTTCGTAGGTTTAAGCTAATAAATTATTTAATTCCGTAAAGGCGATTTTTATTTTAATAATTAGGAGTAAAAGTATACGATCTTTAACCGTAATATCGTTAAATTATTGGTAATCGATTATTAGGCGTAATTTTCCGTTTTTTTTTTAGTACGAAAAATATAAGGTAACCCGTTAATAATTTAGAACGTCGGGTATATCCTTTACGTAATTTGTTTTCGAAGTACTTTCGTAATACGTATAACTTTTGTTAATTTAGGTTATATATAGGATAAAAGGTAATTATTTTGTTATGTTTTAAAATTATTTCGTAATTTTATTTATTATATTCCGGTAATTTTATTTCGATTTGTTCCTTAAAAAGCCTTTTGTATCTGTAATATTATAATAATATTTTTACCATTCTTTTGGCTTTTAAAGTTGGTATTATAAATCGTTATTTATTTCGTATAACCGTATTTTAATTATAATAATAATCCGTCGTATATATCTATTTCGGTCCCTTTTTTGTATATATCGTATTTTTTTAAGTAATAAGGTTTTCATCGTGTCCTTATGCTTATATTTGCCCTTGTCGTCGTTTGTTAATTAATAAAATCTTTTTTTAAGTCGTTGTTGTTAATAAAAGGTAAAATAAACTTAACTTAATTAATTCTTGAAGTAATTAAGGGGTTATATTAATATAATTATTTTTTACCGAAAGTTATGTCGTAATTTTATAATAAGATAATATCGAAATTAATAGTTTATCTTCGTCCTTAAATATAAGTTTCGGAATAATTAATTTTGCGGTTAACCTATCCGTTATTATAAGTAAATTTGATATTTTTTATATTTTTAATTTCGTAAGATTCGGCTTTATTCTTTTATAATAAACGCAATCTGTTAATTACTTGTGGTTTGATATAATTCGGGTCGGTTTTGTAATTTACCATAACAGTATATTATTTTTTCCTAACTCGTATTTTAAAAAAAAAAATTTGTCCTTTTTATTATCGTATATAAAGCTTTTTTAAGGGGTATATGTTAACTTTCTTTACTTTTGCCAACCTGTAACTTTTTTATAAGTAACGTTTATTTTTTTAAACCTATTCCTAACTTCTTAATACGTTCCTGGTTTTTTCGGTTAATTCTTTAAATTCTTTTTAGCTACCTTCTTTAACGTCGTAATTAAACTTTAAGTTTAAGGAACTAGACGTAAAATTCCTTTCGTCGGATATATATTAACTTTTCCGGGTGGTATTTTTGTTATTATTAGGCGTTATATTACGCCATATCTTTTTCGTATTCCTAGATCTCTTTTTTTAAGTTACGTTTTTTACTAGGGTTTTTGGTAAATAATAACTTAAAACGTAAATTATAAATAACGTTTCGTAAGGTTTTTATAACGGTTTGGTATATATATATATATTTTGTATCTTATAATTATACTTTTCGTAATAATATATAAAGTCCTATTCGGGGTAACTTTCTTTTGGGGCCAGTTTCCTTTTGTTATAAGGATGTCGATAATATTTTATATAACTATAATACGTAAATATTAATACCATTTTCAATCTTTAATATCTTTTGTAATCTGGTTTTCGAAATCGAATTTTTATTAATATATACGTTTAATTCCTTAATAAATATATTTCTATTATTCCTAATATTAGGAGTAATAAATTTTCGTATAATAAATAGCCTATAATTTCTTATATCGATCGAGTTCTTTTAAATATAGGGTTTCGTTCCAATTTTAATACTTCTTAATCCATTCGTTTAATTCCTATTATTTTTGTCGTTATTATTTTTTTATTACGTATACGATATTAATTTTTCCGGCATTTACTTTTTTTATTTCTTATATTCTTATAATTTTTAAGTAATTATTAATCCGGTTATAGCAATACGCCGTCGTATAACTACGGCCTAAGAAAATACTTTAACCTCCCGTAAACCTTTTCGTACTTCTAGAAGTAAATTACGGTTCTTTTTTTTCCAGGCCATACCGAAAATAACGGTTTTGTTACTTTTATCCCCTAATTATCCTCTAAGTAGCGGAATTTAACCATTACGTTATTGTTTTTTAAGGGCCTTATACTAGCTCTTAATATAGCCCATTTTATCGTAATTATAATATTTAATTTGGCTTTAATTTTTCTTTTACGTAATTCCCAGCTTTAAAGGTTTTAAATATATGCCGTAAAACGTATTATTTTTTCGTAAGGTATTAAGGTAGGTAAAATATTTAATTTTACTGCCATATTTAGCGTTTTTGATCCTTTATACGTATTGTCAGTCGTTAATCTTAATTACTATCGTAATATAATCTGTTAAAAATTTATTTAATTTTCTTTAAAAAGTTCCCTTTATATTTTTTTTAAACTTTTAAAAAAAATTAACCATTAACGTCTTTTATTTTCAGTTTATTTTCGAAATTAACTAAATAAACGTAATACCGTAATTAAATATAAACTTTTTTTAAGTTAAATCCTGAAATTATATTTCGGTTTTTTTTTTCGTTTACTATACCGAAAACCCTTCGTAATATATTTTCAAATTTTTCGTAATTATTTTATTATAACTTAATAAAACTTTTATCGAACGGTTCGGATTTATGTAACTTTAAGACTTTTCCGGATTCCTTAATAAAAACTAATTAAATAAATTAATTCTTTCCCGAAAATCCTATAACCGTAAATTTTTTACCTTTATCTCTAAACCCTTTTTAAGCCGTTTTAAATAAAATAATAAGGCTGGCGTTTTTTTTTTTTAAATAATACGTCCGTTTATTATATTTAACCGTTAAAATACCTTTTCCTTAATAAGGCTTAATACCTATAAAACCCTTTTATCGTTTAAGGCCATAATATTATCCGGGATAATATAAATAAAATTAATAAGTTGTTAATTAATAAATATAATATCGAAAATATTATTTAAAGTTTAATAATATTATTAAATAACATTTTATAACGTATAACGGTTATTTAACTTAATTAATTATTAAACCTTTATTATACGATTTATATTAATAATAATATTATAAAAGTTTAAATAATAAATTAAAAATATAATTACGTTTGATAATAATATATATTAAAAATAATTTAAGTAATTAAGTTATATTATAAATTAATATAATTTAAATTATATAAAAATAACGAACGTATATATATTACTTTTGGCTTCAGATACTTAAACGGCTTAAACCCTTAAGTTCGTTAAAACTTTTAAACCTATCGTAAGCTTAAAGGGTTTAAAATGCGAAAACCTTTAAAACTTTTAAGCCAGTTACGTAAACCGGGATCTACGTCGGAAACGAGTTCTAAACTCTCCGACCGTTTGTTTACAGGCCAAGCCTTTAGGTTATAATAGATATTTAACCTGTCTTTAAAACTTCTATATTAAAATTAAAGTAGAATATATTAAATATAACATTCCGATGCCCTTTAAAAATTTAACAGAATTAAGAAAAACTCTTTTTATACTTAATCGAATATAATAACCGAATTTTAAAAAGATTTCAGTTTCGTATTACACTTTAATTACCTTTTTTTAATATTAAATTTAAATGCTTAATATTATATACCGAGGCCTAAAACAGGAATAGAAAACGCTTAAAAGAATATATTAAAAAATCGATTACGAGACGAAATAATAACAATAAAAATATTTCTTAAATAATATTAAAAAGATAGAAAATGTTTTTTACGTTATTAAAAAGAATTAAAAAAAAGTATTTTAATATAAGGTTAATTTAAGTGTAAGCCTTATGTTCTAGGATGAGCTAAATATTTGAAAAATTATTACATATATAATCCATACGGTAAATACTATACCCAGTATTTCCGCATACGATAATTGATTAATTATTTTTACAGTTAAGATAAATTCTATACCTCAGTCCTATAGAACCTCACTCTGAAGCAGAACCTCACTCTGAACCAGACTGATGCGTAGTTGTCGATAAGCTTCGACCCTGATGAACCTTGTGCCCGCCACGGTTCGGCAGGGTCGCAGTAAACCTTAAGGATAAAAAAGATATTTTAGTAAGTATAAAGAAAATTAGATGGGCTTATAATTATCTAAATATATGTATTTAAAAGAAATCTGAAAATTTAAATGAAAAGATTTAATTACCGGTTAAATAAAAAGAATAATTAAAAAATAACATAAGTGTTAAAAAAACGTACGAGACGGGAAAAACAAACCTTTTTATATAAAATTAATTAACCTTCTTCGACCGTTATGTTTGAAGTATTTCCGTTCTTTAAAATACCTTTCTTAATATTTACCTTAATTATTTTTAAGACAATTACGCCGGCAACAGTAAAAATATTACCTTAAATCTTTATTATATTATTTAACTTAAAGTAATAATAAAAAGGAAAGTACTTTACGGATTATAAATATAAGTTTTTATTTTATTCCGTATTATTATAATATTATTAAATTTAATTATTAAATTTAAGAAGCCGCGTTAAATATTAAACGATTAAATTATTTAATAGCTTTGTTTTAAAGCTAGCTGGTAAGTTACGAGAATTTAAGGAAAATAATTACCTGATTTACGCGTTATCTTAAGCGGAAACATTTTGAAATAAAAATATATAAAATTCCCAGGTCGTAAAACAGGATATATAAACGTAACCAGTTATTACTACCATAAAGCTATAAAAAGCTATATATATATATCCGTTAAAGAAACTATTATATAAATCCGAAACGGTTTAATTATAAAGCTATATAAAATATAATTTTAAAAATACCATTAATTAATTTTCTATTGAAAAGAAATAAGTTTTAAGATATATATCAGCATACATTTATAGGTTTAATAAACATGGCTACTTATAAAAATATATGATGCGTTTCTTTATATAAGGCGATTACTACTTTGAAAATGCTGAAAGTAATATATAGGTATTATTTTAACTAAAGGTTATCTCGAACTTTAATGGTTATTACGATTAAATTTAATTTAAAGCTTAAATAATATAGAGTTATAAATATTTATATTAACGCGATTTTATTTTATAAAGTATATATAAAAATATACTTAAATTATTTATAAAGTAATAAGATTTTTTTAATTAGAAAGATATTATATAACTTAATAAATGTACCTTTACTAGGGTAAAACTTTCTTATTATAACGTTTAAAAATTTTAGATTTAACTACGTTCGTTAAGAATTATATTGTTTTACTCGTTAAAAAACCCTTTTTTCATGAATAATATTATTATAAATTATCGTAAAAACTTAAGATTTCATCGCCCTAATTAGTTTAATAAAAATGAGAACGGTATATTTTTAAAACGAATAAAAGCCTTTAATAGCCTTCTGATAGTAAAATAATTAAACATTTTTCTTTTATTATTTTTTTTTTATAAATAAATTAGTTTATTTAATCTTTAAGAAATTTAAATACTTTTTTAGATACGTTAATAACGGGCGTCAGATTATTTCCATATGTTATTTAAACTTCTTAAACTTATTTAAATATTATTAATATCGAAAATATATAAGTTTTATTTTATATAAAAGTGTTACTATACGACTTAATATAATCTTTATAACACCCCGATTTACCCGATTTAGCTTAAACTTTAATAACACATATTATAAAGTTATTAATTAAATACTTAACTTTATACTTTTTTAATAAATAATATTATCGATTAAATAAACTTTTAAGTTTACGTTATAATAATTTTTTAAAAAAAATAACTAATAAAATAAGACAAAAGTATTACTTTTATAATAAAAACTGGCCTTTTTTTACTTAAGTTATTAAAAAAACCTTATTTAATTAAAATTCAAAAATTATCATAAATACGGAATCTATATATATATAATACGATAATTAAGATATTGTAACGCTTATTAATACCGGTATTATCTTATTATAAGCGAAATTACGATATATAAATATATATAACTGCTGGTTATAAAAACCCGTAAAAAAATATAATTAAAATGATTTATATGCTTATAAGCGCTATATTAGCTGATAAATTAATAAGGAATTTATTACGTAAATCCTTTAAACGTTTTAAAAAGTAATAAATTATAACGGCTAACGCCGTAACTACGTTAAGGCGTTAAAGGGATATATTAACTAGCAAGTGATACGCTATCATCTTATATATAAAAAGGTTCCCTTTAATTAAAACATATATATTTCACGACTAGTTTATAATAAAATGTAATACGCGTTTAAGCATTTAAAACTACTTATATAATATAACATAATTAATATCCCTTATATCTAACAGTTATAACTGCGTTTACAACGTAGTTATAATTATGTTAAAAAAGAATAATAGATTTAAATAACCAGTTAATTTAATAATAAAAACGACTTATAAATATATAATTTTTTAAAAAAAGAAATCGCTTAATAGTAAATTATAAAGTTTTAAATTTGATTAATATATTTTTAAATAATATTTTAAACCCTTTTTTATATATTATTACAGTACAGGAACAGGGGTTCCTGTCTTGGGAGAGACCTGTCCTCGGAGGTCTCTGAGGAAGGCTCCGACCGGGTAAAACCTCGGGCAAGGAAAAGCTTGGCTTCCCTGCGCCAAGGTTTAAATGATTTAATGGATTTAGGTAATCTAGGTAATTTGGGACTAAATTACGTAAATTACATAAATCAGATAAATTTACGATATATTTATTTGTTAAAATTAGATATATAACGAACAATTTTTTATGTAAATAATACTTATTTAATTTCTTTTTATAATTATTAATTTAAGTTTTTAATTAAAAATAATTATACCGTTTTTTAATTAAGGGAAAAGTTCGTAAATTTTTTAAACGAATACTTTATTTATTATATTATTATTATTTATAAATTAAAAATTTTTATTTCGGATATTATTTATATTTTTAAATAAATATATAATAAGTTTATTATATTTTAATAATTTCTTAATTAATAATTAACGAATAATTTAAGGCCTAATTAGGTATAAGTTTTTTTAAATTTAATAAAAACGATATTATAAAACGACGTTTAATAAATTAATAACATATTTAATTTTTATTATTAGTTAATAAAAAATTAGTAACCGGATTATATAATTTATTCTTTATCGAAAAAGTTTTTTAGTTAATTAATAATATGGTACTTACGATTATTAAAATTAAAGAATTAAAAAAGTTTTTTTTTAACCGTAACTTACCTTTACTTTTAAAGAAATTATCGAAATCTAGTTTAAAAAGTCCGATTAAAAGGAAAAGGAAAAGTAAGGTATAAGAATTAAAAAAAGAAAAAAAAGAGAACTTATAACTAACGAACGGCTGGATTTTATAGTTAAAGAAATTATAAAACTTTAAAAAAAAACGTTAAATTCGTCCGATAACTTAAAAAGAAAATTTTTACATTTTTTTTTTTTTTCGTTTAAAAATCTCCGTTTTTTTTTTTTTTTAATTACGACCGAAAAGGAATAGTACCCCTTCCTGCTTATTATGGAATGCCTGATATTAAAGGTTACAAATTAATTACCCCCAAACCTTATAATGGATTTATTAATATGGAAAGATTTTTGGTTAAGGTTAAATTTTACCTTAAATATTACGAAAGATTTTTTACGGAGGATTATTAAAAGGTAATGGTTATTTTGCAGTTATTTGTTAAAAAGGTGTTCGATTAATTCGAACCTATTTTTAAGGATTATTTAATAAATTTCTTTAATAATTAATTAAACGTTACTAATTATATTTTTAATAATTACGATAATTTTAAAGAACGAATATAAGCTTTATACGAAAATATAAATAAGTAATAATATGCTGTAAAATAGATGCATAAGCTTAAGTAAATTATTTTAATAATTAAGTATATAGCCGAATTTAATTAATTTGTAATTATTTTTAAATTTGTATAAAATATATTATTTTTTCCTTATTATGATAGCTTAAAAAAATAAGTTAAAGATAAAATGTTTAGGGTACTTAAAATAAATCTTTTTAAAGATTATATAAATAAAGTTATTATTACCGACCGACGTATTTTTAATCGGTACCTTAAAAAAAAGGAATCGGTAGATAAAGTAACGATAAACGTTTTAATAGTAAGAAAAAAATAAAAAGTAAATCCTAAAAAAAAGCTAGTATTATTTTAGCAAAGTTTAAAAAAAATAAATCTAAAGTTAAATATTTTAATTATGGCAAAAAGGGCTATTTTAAAAACGAATGTTATTTTTTAACGAAAAAAGGGATCCTTTAAAAAGGAAGGATTTTCCAGTTTAAAAAAAAGATCCGCGCGGCCGAACGAAATATAAATAACGAGAAAAAAATAAAAATAAAGTAAGTTTTATTTCCGCTAATTAGGATTTTATTATTATTACGACCAGTAAGGTTAAAAATAACGATCCAGATTGTAAAAATTATATTATTTGTTAAAGTATTACGGCCAAAGTTTGTAAATATTATCCAGGACGAATAATTTTTAGGATAATTATTGTGTTAGAATATATTTGTTATTTCGATATATAAGAATATAAAATATACGATTAAGACGGTTAGTTACGAAAAGATTTCTGTAATTATGAATAGTTATTTTTTAAGTATTAAATTTTTTTAAAATATATAATATATCTTAAACCCCCAGTAAAGGATAATAAATTTTTGCATTTTATTATTTGTTCTAATTATAGCTATTTTATTTATTAACGAGCTCAAGAAAATAACGATTTTTGGCCAGGATATAACGAAGAAACGTTTGCAGAACCAGACGATAAATGTAGATATATAAAAACTTCCTGATGGCCAGATTATTTTAGGTTTTGTTACTTACATCCAGAGTTAAAATAAAGTCGGAAGGTTATAACGTAAGGATACTTATGTTATTTATTAATGTTATGTAATAAATACGAACTTTTAGTTATGAGAATATTTTTTTCGAAGGGTTATCTTTTTAACCTTATAATTCGTAAAATATAAAACCTAAAGAAAAGCTATAAAAAAATAGTTATTTTTAAGTGCCAGTTCGGTAACAAGAAATAATTTAAGTATATAAAAAACCGTTATATTAAGTATATAGCCAGGAAGGTACGCGAATAAAGACGTTTTTTAGCCCTTAAAATATATAAATTAAAAAATTATAAAGGCTTTCGAAAATAAGGTACCGAGGAGCTCTTATATATAAAACTTTATACGAAGTAAAAAAAGGGATACGGAATTAAATCGAAATTTTTATTTATTATGAAAATAAGATATTTAACGTTATAATCGATTTTAAAGCAGAAGGAAACTTTATTTTTCCTAAAGTAATTAAAAGGTATTAAATCTTTTAAAAATATAAATAATAATTATATAAATTACGAATAATTAATAAAAGCTTATTTATTTACGATAACGGCCGAATTTTCCGAGAAATAAAAGAATTCGCGGTTTAAATATAAGGTTATTTAAAACGGATTATTTTTAATATTACCGATATTTTAGGATATAATATTATTTTAAGAATACCGTAATTTCGTTTTAATAATTTCCGGATTAACTAGAAAAAATAAACGTTTTTATGAAATAATTTTAAGGAAGAAATTTATAAAATTTATTATATAATTAAAGGAATTAAGGTTTTTAACCCGATAATAATAATATCCCTTAAATATTAACGGTTTAAAAAGTTATTTAAAGAACGAATACGAAAAAATTACCAGGTTATAATTAATAGGATTATAAGATTTTTATTAAAAAAAAATATTATTTAAAGCTTTATTAAATTTACCATATAAACTTTAAAAAAATTAAAACCTTTTAAAAAAGTTTTTAATAAAACTTTAAAAAAGGTTATATTTAAAAATCCGAATTATTTGCAGGATATTTAATTATAATAATATTAAAAACGAAAGATAGCAAAATTAAAATCGATAAGGATAAGAATTTAATATACCGATAAATTTATAATTATAAATAGTTTAATAATATTATTATTAAAAATAAATATCTTTTAACGTTAATAAATATTATAAAAAAGAATATTAATAAAGTTAAATAATTTATAACTTTAAATTTATTAAACGGTTATTATTTAATTCGAATAATTAAAAGCGAAAAGTGGAAAATTATTTTTAAGATTATATATAAGTATTACGAATATAAGGTTATGCTATAAGGGCTAATTAACGTTTTAATTAACTTTTAGTATATATTTATTATTATTTTACGGAAATTTTTAAATAAATTCGTTTTCGTTTATTTAAACGATATTTTTATTTATTTAAAAATTTTGGAAAAATATAAGAAATATATCGTTTAAGTATTAAAGGTACTTAAAAAAGTTAACCTGTTAATAAACGTTAAAAAAAGCGTTTAATATATTTAAAAGTTAAATTTTTTAAGTTTTATTATTATTCCGGAATAAATTTAAATTTAAGATTTTAAATTAAAAGTAATTAAAAACTGGCTAATTTTTAATAAAATTATTGTTATTAATATTCGTTAATTTTTGGGATTTATTAGTTACGTACGACCTTTGGTTTAAGATTACGGTAAGCTTATTAGCCTTTTAATTAAGCTTATTATTAAAGAATACGTCGGAAAAATATTCGAACTTTTAAGGGAAACTAAAAAAGTTTTTTAAAAAATTAAAGATAAAATTATTAACGTTCCGGTAATTAAGTTATTAAATTATAACAAAAAAAACGATTTAAAATAAACGTTTTAAATTATGTTTTTAAAATAGTTTTAAAATAATTAAAAAATAATAAAAAATGGTACCTAATTACGTACTTTTTTAAAGTTTTTAAGAACGTAAAATTTAAATACCTTATTTCCGATAAGGAATTGTTAACGATTATTTTAATATTTAAGGAATAGGAATTATTCCTTAACGGAACCAAAAAATCTTTTAATATTTATTTAAACTATAAGAATTTTACTTAATTTATAACGACCAAGGAACTAAATAAACGTTATAAGAATTGGATAATTTTTTTGTCCAAATTTAATTTTAAAATTTACCATATTAAAAGAAAAAAAAATATCCAAACGGATATTTTAAGCCGAAAAAAAAATTATAACTTGAAAATTTTTAAGCGATATATATAAGTATTATATTATAAGGACGATAAGATAATATAATTATATATAATTTTAAAATAATTAACTTTAAAAAAATTAATTTAATTTAAAAGTTTTTATAACTTAAGAAAATAAAAAAAAGTTAAATAGTTAAAAGGAAACGATAAGGATTAATTATTATTTTGCGGTAAAATTTATATTTCCCGTTAATAATAATAAAAATTTGTTAAGAAATTTTACGAAAATTTCTTATATGGATATTAAGGAATGTTTAAAATTATTAAACGATTTTAAGAAGAATACGATTTCTTAAAATTCTGTTAAACGGTTAAATAAATAATTAAGGATTATAACGTTTATAATAAGGTTAAAGTAACCTGCTATAAGCCTTATGGCTTATTATAACCTATAAATATACTTAATAAAATATGGAATATTATAATTTAGAATTTTATTATTAATTTCCTTATATCGAAAAATCCCGTTATTAAAATTAAATATAATGCGGTATAGGTAATTATTAATAAACTTATTAAATATAGGTACTTTTTACTTTTTAAAGGAACCGTAACGGTAAAATAACTGGCGTACGTTTTTATTCGATATTATTTCGATAAATATAAAATACCAGAAAAAATTATTTCTGATTAAAATAAATTTTTACGTCCAAATTCGGTATTAATTTTTTTAAGTAAATTAATGCTAAGTTTAAGTTTTTAATAACTTATTATTTTTAAATAAACGGTTAAATAAAACGATTAAATTAAATTTTAAAATAATACTTTTAAAATTACGTTAATTATTAATAAAATAATTAGGTTAAGTTTTTATTATTTATATAAATAGTTTATAATATATCTATTAACGAAGATATGGGTATATTACCTTATATAATTATATATAAATACGATACGGTAACCTAACGACCTAAATAATTAATACGTAAGGTATTAATCGTTATTATTATAATTTTACGAACAGAAATAATAATAACAAAAATTAAGATAATATAAGCCAGATTTTAAATTAAGTTATAATTTTTGTAATAAAGGATAGCTTAATATTATAATAATAATAAAATTAAGGGATTAATTTTAATAAAAAAAGATAAAGTTTATTTATTACGTTAAAGATAAAACGTAACGTTAAACCTTTTTTAAATTAAGACGAAAAAGTTTAACGATAAATTTAATTTTTAAAAATTTAATTCGTTTAAGATTAAAAAAGTTATTTTAAAAATTAATTATAAATTATTATTACTTAAAATTATGAAAATATATTTTATATTTTATATTTCTTTATTAAAACCAGTTTTAAAAAACGCCCTATTTAAAAAAAATTTCGAAATCGAAAAAGATAATAACGAATACGAAATCGAAAGAATACTGGATTTTAAAATGGTTAAAAATAAAATTTAATATTTGGTTAAATGGATAAATTGCCTATTTAAGGATAATATATAGGAATTATTTAAATATTTAACGAATACGATGGATTTAGTTAAGGATTTTTACCGGCAAAATTTTAACCGACCGTTTTTAGCCTAGTTAAAGTTGCAGGCGATAACGGTCTTATATCCAAATCCAGGTTTGAGGCGTTTTAACCGAAGGAAATAAATATTTTTACCGTAATATTTATTTTAAAAGTAAATCGCGTTTATTTTATTTTGACGCGACGTTATTTTTTTTCTAACCTTTTTCGTTTTTTAATTAATTTAACTTTAAACCTTTTTTTAATATTTTTAGGGTTTTTTTTAAAAAAAATTTATTAAAAACGTAACCGGTTTAATTTTTTAATAAATTTTTTTAACTTTTCGTTTTGTTAATGCCGTAACTTAGTTAACTTTTTTTTTTCGTAATTTCTTAAAACGTTAAGAAATTATTTTTAATTTTTCGCTGCTTTCGGAATAATCGGTTTTGCGTTTCGTTTATTTTTTTTAAGGAATTTATGGTTAAAACGTTATAAGATAAACGTTAATAACGAATGTAATAATTATAACTTTAACGCCTTAAGACGAAAAAATAATCGGTTTTTTTTAACCGAATATAATTAAAGTAAGGAAATATTTTAATACCAAATATTTTTATCGAATTAGTACGAATGTTACGAAAATCGCGTTAGTTCGGACGTGGTTTTTTTTTTTTTTTTTTTAAAATACGATTTGTTATAATAAGGTTAGCAAAAAGAAACTTAGGAGGAACCTTTTTAATAAATAATAAAAAGGCTATTTATGGTTTTATTTTTGGGATAAAGATTTTTAAAAAGGGGAAATGGTAGTATAATATAGGAATAAGGGTTCCTGTTTTAGGAAAGACCTGTTTTCGGAGGTTTTTAAGAAAGGTTTCGACCGGGTAAAACCTCGGATAAGGAAAAGTTTAGCTTTTTTGCGCCAAGGTTTAAGTAATTTAATGGATTTAGGTGATTTAGGTAATTTAGGATTAGATTACGTAGATTATATAAATTAAACAGATTTATAATATATTTACTTATTAAAATTAAATATATAATAAACGGTTTTTTATATAAATAACACCTATTTAATTTCGTTCTTTAGCTATTAATTTAAGCTTTTAACTAAAAGTAATTATACCGTTCTTTAATTAAGGAAAAAATCCGTAAATTTTTTTAACGAATACCTTATTTATTATACTATTGTTACCTGTAAATCAAGAACTCCTATTTCGGATACTGCTTATACCTCCAGGTGGATATATAACAGGTTCGTTACATATATTTATAATATAATAAAATTTATGTTATATAAGGTTAATATAAGTTTAAGCCTTTCTTTTTAGGTTTTATTAAATATATAATAAATTATTTTATGATATAATCCATACGATAAATATTATACCTAATTTTTCGAACACGATAATTAATTAATAATTTTCACGGTTAAAATAAATTATATATCCCAATCCCGTAAAGCCCTATATAGCTGTAAACACCAGGTTAATTGCTACAATTACGATTAATCGCAAGTCTTTTACCCTTTGGCGCTGCGGTACGGGGTGCAGCAGTTACAATCTCCTATTTATTACTTCACCTATTTAAGTTTTTTGTTCCCATCCGAAAGTAAGCAGGCACCATCGGCTCGGGCCTTTAATAAGCTAACTTCGAGATCTTACTAACCCGCAGCTGCGGAACAGACCGAGAGAGATAGATGCGCCCGCGTTCCCGGTAACGAATGGCAAATGGTTCATCAGGCTCTTTGGAGATCATTAGCCATGACAGCGCTGCGTTAACCTTATGGTATCATTGCAGTAAAAGATACTGGCTGCTTTGGCAGCATGATAAGGTTCCATGTCCACCTTATATACGAAAAATAATGGTTCGTACGTTAGCAATTATCTCTCAGGCGAAGTAAACAGAATTGGGACGCGTAAATGCGAGGCATAAAAAGACGCCGTGGGAATATTCTATACGGAGTACCTAGGCAACGCCTTAACTATATTCACCTTGTAGATAGCTTCAGCTACTATGCCATCCATGATTTCTTATCCTTCTGTCAAATAGCCGAATTGGCCTTTGGAGCCAATCTCCGCGCTCTTGCCGTTTGATCCCTTCCATTTCCCCGGACAGTTTGAATCATCCATATTTTCCATGTGTTCAAGTACATACAAGAACGGATTTATCCCCAAGTGAGATGTCGATCGTCCGAATCGTGCGGCGCTTGACGTGATGCTCAACTACAAGCAGACACTGCTAGCGCATCGTAACGCGACAGCAGATTCAACCACGCTTTTCGCAGCTTTTCCGCCTTCATCAGCTCATCCTGGCTTCGCAGTGGCCTCTTCGGCTTCTCGACGAAATTGTGGTTAACGCCGATGAAAGGGACTTGACGTTGAAGGGTGCTCACAGCCCAATCAGAGACCAGTAGTCTTTCATGGTGGCAGCTAGCACGTCGACAGTGGGGATGTACACTCCGGGAACGCGAAGGCGCTTGGCAACGACGCCATATGCCTCCTCCATCCCTTCTCCGTCGTCTCTGGGTCTCTTTGCAGAAGCGACGGTGGTATCCGACTCCATGTTGTACGAAATAGCAGCCTGAGCCAAGTAAGTTCGCCACCATCGGTGGGTAGTATTCCGTCATCTGCGGCTCCAGCCCCTCCTTCGCGCTCGTTCAGGTGTTGTCTCGCAGTTACCTCGGTATTATCCACCTCCGCGTGCTGTTGGCCTGCACCCGCATTATCCCGTATAGAAAGCCGAGAGAGGGCAAATAATTCCTGCTGCTGTCGAGCCAGTTCTTCTAGGTCCTCGCCTTCCCTGGCGAGTTCAATGTCAAAAAACAGGGGGTTGGAGAGCACCGATTTCTCAGTCATCACCTTTTCGTCTACCTCTTTTTTGGATCCATCGCGGTCATAGTCAAGGCCAGGAAACAGGTGGTTAGAGAACACCGTTTTCTCAGCCATGACCTTTTCGTCGGCCTCCTTTTCAGATCCATCGGAGTCGTAGTCTTCGTCGGGGGAAGGTTGATCTTCTGCAAGCGCATCAAGGGAGGCGTATAAGGTCTCATCGAATGTTAGGAAGCGGCTTGAAGTAAAGATCCATGATCTCGGGGCTCTTGCTATATTTCTCCTTCAGAAGGTTTGCAAACTCGTGAGTAGCTTTGGCTGCCGTACCATAGTGCCAGGAACGAAGAAAGCCTTGAGGGGTATTGCGCTCGAACTCCTCGTGAGCCTGGACGAGGATGACAACAAGATTGAATCTGACATGTTCGGGGAGGCCATAACACCAACCCCACTGATCTCCAATGCCACGCCAGAAGGTGAGATGCGACACCTTTGCCACATAATCGATTAATTTGACTCCCACCCACCTGGATGAGGACAGAAAAAACCGCGTCGATATCACCTCGATACAAGGTAGGAGTGTAGTGCTTGAATGCTACCTTCGTGAGGTCTCTATCCAGATGTTTCAGAAGCCAGTTGCCATCGCCGAAATCGAGGCCGTACTTGGGCATAAGCTGTGGAGAGGTTCACTATTCTTTAGTCTCGGGCTGGTGGCCATCTTTGAGGCGTTGAGGCATTCTGAACTATTGATAGTTGGATATTATATTCCTATATCTTCTGAGCAGTGTTGATATCAGACCTACTATGAATGGAAGTTGAAGGTGCAGGGAAATGATTCAAGAATAGAAGGGGATTGAGGGCTTGAACTGAGTACAATACATTGAAGCAGGAAATCCCAAAGTGTGTGAACCTTTAGAAATTTAAATACAAAAAGCTGTTCCGGTGCGTGGCTTAACAAGAGACGACGATGTGCAAGATAAAGGTACTTGGGTGTGGTCATGGAGGCCGGGGGTACCTGATCTTGTAACTACGTAAGTTATTATATTGAGAAAATGCTTGACTGCAGATCCATATCTTATTATAGAATACGTCAGGAATCAAACAGCCTAGAATACATATCACGATCATGTGACTTCCAGATATGGGTTGCTTAATTTGCTTATATAGGGCTGCCATTGTGAGATGGACCTGAGTAGTGTATGAGCCGGCTGCTCAACAACCAACTTAGGAGGTGAGCAATCCAGGAACAAGTGGTGCTTAGGTAGGTCCCTGGGTACCTAGGCAAATACACCCACACCTGAGGCAGCAGGTTCCTTCAGCAACCTACACATCTAGGTATGCTACATAGATCTAAAAAAGGGCACATCTTCCACCAGCTCCCGCGGCCTAGTCGGGAGGCAAGACGCCCACCTGGCCCTTTCCCCAGAGGACTAGGGACAAGTCAGGGAGCTGGCAATACTTCCTCTCCATCTTCCCACTCTGTTAAAGGACGCTAATATTACTATCCACAGCCTGAGAAAGGTGACAGGTGGGCATACCTTCGGGCGGGCCACTAGACACTGATGCTCCGATACTGTTTATTCAGATCTTCGGATCACGATAACGCAGTTATCTTAAACCAATTTTTTTACCATACTTTTTATACTTTTTTTTCCCCTCTTATATTTGCCTTATCCTCCCCCATTTCCGTCACCCCTCATCCCTCTTACCCTAGAGAACTGGTAATATAATCGTTATATCTCATATCCTACAAGCATACATCCGGACGAGATATAATATAAAGTAAGATGTTATAAGATACCGGACCATACCGTAAGACATACATGCCGTAAGGATGCGCAGTGCTGGCTTACAATCGTATATATAAGGTGGAAGCGATCCAGACCTGGGCAATAGGTTTAAGAAGTTGCTTAAAGTTTATAAAAACTTCCTCTGAATTATATTTTATTACTTATTAGTGAGCGCTACTATGTACTCCAGATTATACGGAATGGCGGCACTATCGTGGCCACCTGGCGTTGGTGTTTTACCATTATCAAGCAACCTCTCGACTTTATCTTATTCTAAGTCTCTGACAAAACTTATTCATGTCTACATAAGAAATTCTTCAATTTCATCACTGATTATATTGATTGTCACGAATCTAATCGAGGTCGGTAGTCGAAGTCCTGCTTACGCCAAGGCGAGGCAAACAGACTATACCAACTCGGTGCGGGCTGACTGCTGCGCCTCAGGTTCGCATCCCATCTAACCCATCCACAACTCACCATGCCTGGTTGCCGTACATGCAGCCAGCCATATGTAGGACCCCCGGAAAACTGCTGCCTGGCGGAGGCCTCTCTCCCGCCATCTGTTGGTGGATAGGGAATTGACTCACTTGCTAACTTGAAAACAATTACCATACGATGCACACGCATACCCGAGAACTGGGATAAGCTGACGTTGTCTTGCTCGACACATACCAATTGGGCGATAACAATTCCATTATCATTTGTCCCCGAGTGAGCGTCCTGGGTTCGGCGTCTGTCGGTGATTGTGCGATTAGTCTTCCCTCCGATCTAGCTACCCAGTCCGCTCCAATCCCGGCGTCCGCACTTTGGATCAAGGACGGATGCAAGAGCAATGCCACGGCGGTCGCACTCCGCAGCGTTCGCGCGCGCATCCTCCTCCTCGAGCTACAAGATAGAGCAACCATGCGAGATTGCAAACGGGTCCCTTTCCCCCCTAGGAACCGCGTTCCTCTACGACGCGGCACCGACACCGGTCGGGCGCCGCAAGTTGGCGATGGCGAACCACGCACATCACCCCCCTTTTTCCGAAATTCGAGACGGCGCGCTAATGGCGAATTGCAGTCTTGCCGGTCTCGCTCCAGTCTCCACCGCAGGTCGTTTTAAGGTTAGGGACGCCCCACAGGCGACTCCGCCGCCGCCGTTAGCGCTCGGCCTCGACCGCAGGGACTCCGGGTTCTCGGAGGTGGGTCTGGTCCCGCTGCAACCGGGAGACCTGGGCAGCTACGGTGGCAGCGGCGGCACTGGGAAACTGCCGTTGCCGTTCAACAATGAGTGCTTCGACCTGTCGTCGTACGGCGCGCCAGCGCTGCCACTGCCGCTGCTGCGGCCCCTGAGCTCCAGCAGCTCGGTGGCGGCGTACTCGCCGCCCGAGTCGACGGCGTCGGGGACGTTGTCGACGGTGCCGCAGGACTTCGCGTCGGAGGTCTTGTCCCCCGTCGACGGCGTCTCTTCCTCCTCCACCTCGTCGTCGCGGGGGCCGAGTCCGCTGTGCAAGGTCTTGCCGTCCGACTTTGTTGGACCAGAAGCCAAGGGTGGCGGCAGCGGGTACGTGTGCTTGGCGTTCAGGTGCGAGTCGACCTTCTCCCGCGTGCAGGACCTGGAACTGCACGCGCGGACGGCGCACCGGCACGTCTGCCTCTGGGGCGACGAAGGCCCGTGTGAGAGTGCGGGCTTTGCCACGAGGGAGGAGCTCAACTGGCACGTGAAGATGGAGCACTTGCTGGTCTGCCCCGTGCTGGGCTGCAAGGAGAGTGCGTTTCAGAACAGGGAGCTAGTGGATTGCCATCTCAGGTGGGCCCATGGCGGGATGATGAAAGCCGTCAGCGACGGCGACGAGAGTGCGCCTAGCTCGAGCGCCTTGCTTCAGGCTTCGTCTGAACCGTCTCGACCGGAAGCAGCATCCCTTAAGCGGGGAACCGAGGTGACTCCGTTGAAGAGGAAGGTAGAGTCTCCCGCGGATCAAGTTCCGAAGATGGAGATGTCCATCGGTATCTCCAAGAAGCGTTGCAAGGATCAACTACGAGCGGTTCTCGAGAAGAGATCTAGAAGAATGAAAGGTAGGCTCCAACAAACCACGTCTTATTTGCGAATGTGCACTAACAAACTTGAAGGCGCCCTTCTACAAGCAGGTGACAGGCCAACAGCTCTATCAAATCACCTCCCGAGGTCAGCGGAACCCATCAGCTTCTCGATCATATGGGAACACTGCGTGTTACCATTCCTCATAGAGTTCATCCCAAAGTGGTGCGGTCCAGGCCACGTGATCAGCGTGACGCGCGGACGAAAGCCGAACACACGCCGGATCTGCATCATGACGAGGCGCGCCGTCTCCACGGCCCGGCGGATCACGATCGCGGGCCACGTCCGCGACCTGCTCCCCTTTATGTACCACGACGCCGTCTCGTTCGTGTTCCCGACGGGCGAGGTGGACCGCCTAATGGTGTGGGCGCGAGGGCTCGGCCGGGACATGCCGGACGAGGTGTGCCAGCCGCGGAACCCGTTCTGCTACCTCAGTCCCTGCATGGGCGACAGCATCGGCGTGACCCTCGAGGACGGCGACGAGATCACCGCGACGCTGGGTCCGTGCTTGACCATCGCCGGCGGGAGCTACTGGCTGGCCAACTTCCACCCGTTCGTGGAGGCGGTTCAGGGGACGACTGAGGCCGTTACCATCGAGCACCCGTCCCCGGATGATCGTTCGAGGTGCTTGGGCGAGAGGCACGACGCATTGAGCAGCGACGCGTCTGACTACAAGCTAGGGACACTGACCGCGACGTCGGGATACGACTTGAAGACCACGAGGGTATCGCACGACCCGTACTGGGAAGAGTGCGACAAGGAACCTCCTTTGATAGTGACAGACTGGACGTTAATCTCGGCACAGACGAGGCAGGCCAACCTGCTGAGGAAATTCCCATCTACCATGCAGCGCAAGGAGACACCAGTCACGGCCACGAGCCCCGTCACCCCAGGGGCGATAGTATGTTCGACTGGACGCACATCGGGCCACCAGCGTGGTCAGATATGCGAGATCCCGGCCTACGTGCTCGGCACCAAGGCGGGCAACGGCACGGGCAAGGCGACGCGCGAATGGTTCATTGAGGAACCCGAGCTGGGCGACGGCGACGAAGACGCCTGGATCCGCGGCGGCATCGGCGTGCAGGGCGACAGCGGCGCGGCGGTGGTCGACAGCGAGACCAATGCCCTCGTGGGCCAGGTGTGGGGGCGGAACAAGTACTTCGGGCCCGGGCCCCGAATAACGTTCTTCACGCCGATCTTGGACGTCATCGACGACATCCAAGAAAAGTGCGGGGAGCAGACACGGCCGCAGCTGCCGCAGTACCGCGATGAGGCGGACCGGTGGCCCGCGTACCCCGTGTGCCGGCGCTGCTTCGATATGCGCGAGTATCTCGACAGCAGGCGCAGCTCGCGCGAGTCGCTGATGTCGATGATCGGCTTCACCGGGGGAGGAGACCAGCACGACCACGACCTCACCTCTTCGATCTCGGAGTTGGCGACGCCGAAGGGGCCCGTCGGGACGCCGAAGGGAGACAGCTCGTACCTGGTCCGACACGTGGGCCCGGATGAGCCGGGAACTTCGTTCGGCATAAACGGCTTCTCGCCTGCGTCCTTCAACAGCGCGGTCTCCCCCGCCCCTGTCCATACCTTCGTCCCGGCGTTTCAGCCGAAGTCGCCGATGGTTGGCGAGGTGCGCAGCCCATATGCTCAGACGATAGAGGAGGAGGATCTCTGCGACCCAATATCTACCCATAGAAACGAAGTTGCACTAGGGAAGCGGCCGCTTATGTCCCGGCCATTAGTACGCAAAGGCAGTCAGCAGGGGGGGAAGAGACCAAGAGTATCGTAGCGGCAGACAGGCAGCCAGGAAATTTGTATCGGTAGATGTAACGGCGGGTACACATGGATCGGGTCTCCTAGTTATTTTTTGATATAGCAACATCAGAGCATGGTGGTGTTGAATTCGTGACCCATCCAGTGGTTATGCGGACTCCAGCCGTAGCCAACCCCATTGCCCCTCGCCTGAACCCTGTTCATCCAGGGAGGCCACCCCTCGCCATCTTTCTTGCGCGCTGATCTCTTCTGTTATGATTGGCCCGCGACCCCTTACTCGCTTCCTTCCGCCGTCGAACTTGCTCCGTCTCCTTGTCGCCGGTAGGACCTGCTACGTTCCCACCACGGCCAGCACCTGCTCGGCCCCTACCTCCTCTACCCCGGCCGCGACCACGCGGTCCACCACCACGAGAGCCGGAAGCGCCTCCACCATCGGCCTCCGAATCATCCTGTTCCGAGCCCGCCCGCCAGGCAGTTGGCGTCAGAGCGGGTTGCTTCCCACCAAAGGCGCTGTACTTCATCTCCAACTGCTTCATCTGCTGTGGGCTTCTGCCGAGCATCACGGCCCAACCTTCGATAGCCTCGTCTGTCATACCCGTCTCCTGCCTCAGCTTGCCCCGGGCCTGGCTGCGCCTTGTAGCGGCATCTCTGTCGAAGGATTTCGGATCCGCTTGATATGCTCTAAAGAGGACTACTTCACTGGCATCCTTGCGCTTCTGATCATCGGCATCCTCCGGGTGGCCATCGTTAACTACAAAACCGGCATCGGCTGCATCGTAAGTGTCGTCGCGTTCGTCATCGTCAGCGTCGAAGGCGGACAGCGCTGAGAGGATCGCTGCTTTGTTCGGGGCGTTAGACCGATCCTTGAGCATATCGTCTGCTGTTTTGCCCGGGTCCCGCTTGCCAAAATGCAGGCTTGACATATCGACCGACAGTCTATCAAGCTCGTCGTCGTCATATATGTTATGCCGTACGGGGAACCGGGGAGGAGTAGAGCTTGGAGCGATGTCGCGGCTTTTCCGCCGAGTCCTCTCTGGGGACCTATGATTCAATTAGCATGTAGACTTTGTTTTTGTGTCCCGTATGCAAGCTTTACAGTTCCCAAGCGCGATCAGCACTAGCTAGGTGTGGTGGCAGTGAGTCTTCCAGTAGGTGCGCAATGACCTGCTCGTTATTTTCACCATACTCATCGAGGAGCTTGGAGACGAAGCCGGACCCTAGATCCGGGAACAGATCTTGTATCTGAGAGATCTGGCTCATACGGTGCACATGCATTTGTCCTTGGATGCCATCCTGATCCTCGGTCATGATCCCTTTGCCCTTATCTATCTTCCGCCTGGTCAATCTCTTCGGCCTAACGTTGCCACCAGGCTTGCGATAGGCTTCTAGTGCAGTGGTGATCGACTTCAACCTGGTCGTAGAAGAGCCGGAAGCTTCCAAACGCCACTGTATTTGCTTCAGTATGGGAGTGACTGTGACCAATTCGGGTACCATGGAGTCATTTGCATTTATCGGACCGGCTTTGTGTGCGTCAGCTGCTGCCTTCAAGGAGTAAAGCTGATCAGTGAGCATGGAGAATTTGGGTGGTTCTCCCTTGGTCAAGCCTACTAAACACAGATAGGCCGTGGTAATGATAGTCTTCCGCAAACGAGGATTCATGACTTTGTAGCAGCTTATGAGACCATCCAGGAAGTCACTCCCGGCCAAGAAAAAAGCTGCCGTGTCAGTAGATGCGTGGATGAGATGATTTAGCCTCTTCAGCCGAGCCTCTAGCAACCCGGTATCGTCTTTGACGCCAGAGTCGAGACTGATGATGAGCTGCTTCTTGAGGGCTTGTAGGGAAGTTTCAGGGGTCTCCCCTGGTTTCTTGAAGAGGTCATTGATCAGGTTTGAGGTCCTCTTCTTTGTATAGACGCGAGAGAAGTCGGAAAGAAACTCCCATTGCAGCAGAGGCAAAGGGGTGCCTGGTGTCCTGAGGAGTCTCGCAGTAAGCAAGAACGACTGTCGAAGAAGGGCAGTTGCGGACTGGGATAGGCCAAGTATAGACGGGCCGGAAGACGCCGTCTCCCTCATGAACGAGGCGAAGAACGGCGCAAGAGATTCGTCCTTTACTGACAGGCGCAAAAATTCATTCTCGGATAGCGAGAGGTGAGCTTCGGCCAATGCGACCCAACTCGACAGACAGGCTTCCCATTCCTCCGGGAGAATGCTATTCCGCCAAGACGACTCCGGGAAAGGCACAAACGGTGGTAGCGTCAATGACATGATGTCGTCAAAGTTGTGCGAAGGGGGCCCTGCGGTGTCTTTCGGCTAGGTAAAAACTGTCAAATTCTGGAAATCACTGAATAAAGGCGGACGTCACATTGGGGGATCTGTTGTCGAATTAGTATTTTATGTCTCCATCATCATGAAAGCACGGAGCGGAGCGTCTGGCCGGGTGACTCCCATCGAAGTTGGATGATGCAGCAGCGGGGGGGGGGGGGGAGC